>JBBPBX010006496.1:0-11388 GCA_038048925.1 Garcialebias charrua | reverse complement strand
ATATTATATATATATTATATATATATTATATATATATATATTATATATATATTATATATATATTATATATATATATATATATATATATATATATTATATATATCCATCCATCCATCCATCCATTTTCTTCCGCTTATCCGGGGTCGGGTCGCGGGGGTAGCAGCCTAAGTAGGGAGGCCCAGACTTCCCTCTCCCCAGCCACTTGGAGCAGCTCCTCTGGGGGAATCCCAAGGCGTTCCCAGGCCAGCCGAGAAACATAGTCCCTCCAGCGTGTCCTGGGTCTTCCTCTGGGTCTCCTCCCGGTGGGACATGCCCGGAACACCTCACCAGGGAGGCGTCCAGGAGGCATCCTAACCAGATGCCCGAGCCACCTCAACTGGCTCCTCTCTATGTGGAGAAGCATATGCATATGTAAATTTTGGAGTTATACTGTACATATACATACAGTCCAGATAAGTTCATAATGTAAAATAGAATCAAGCTCATTATTTGAGTACTCTTAAATATTCCTAATATTAATGGTCCTAATATTGCATCTTAGCACACAATATAGCAATAGCAGCCATTTCACCATCTCAATATACCTTCAATTTAAATGCTTCAATGTTTAACACTATGAGCTAGTTACTTATTGCAAAAAGTTTATTTTTCATTATCCAGATCAATACAAATGCAGATGTTCTGAAAAAGTAAGAGTCAGAGTCAGAGACTCTGACTCTGACTCTTACTTAGCAATACCATCAGCGATATTTAGTATAGAAAAGTGTTAATGTTTGATAATTATTTTTCTATTAGCACATTCAAATAAATGTAGCAATATACTAGAACTGATTTAGCACAGAGCCCAATACAATAACCTGGAGACTAGCACTAGCATGCTAGCTCCAGAAACACACAAACAAAAACACTCACCAGTTCCCATTTTTAGAATATACAGCTGAAGATTTTTTTTTTCACAAACAAAGACATCTAAAAGTTGAGAGGCATATCTGTCAGAAATGGCAACATAGGCATTAGATAAAGGGCTTTCAATGGCTGAAAGCCTACCAGCAACATAGCCTGGTTATGTCACTGCACGATCTGTTCCGAGACCAAAAAAAAAAACTGTTTTGGGACCGGAAACACAATCCATACCATGCACCCAGTATCTTTCTATCTCTTGTATTGGAAGGGGAGCTACTGCACTTGTACAACTTCTAATGAGAGTCTTTGGACAAAGATTCTTGCACCCCCCTTGGCAGAAATATGCCATCAATCAGAGATGTTTTTGAAAGAAACAAATGTATTCATCATTAACTATAAAATATGTATCTTACACAACTAAGAAAATATATACATATATTTTGAAATATGTTTATTTTATTACTTATTTATAATTTAATTTCTTTAAGTCTTCAAGGTAATATGGTGAGTGGTGTGAGTGGTGGGGCGGTGCCCTAGTGCCCTCTATTGGCCAGCAACCACTGATAGAACTGCCGGAATTCATCTGTGTAATAATGCTAAAATTAAAAACATCTTATTTAAAAATGATGCAGAAAAACTGGTTCATGCATTTGTCACGTCTAGACTGGACTATTGCAATGGTTTGTTATTTGAGTGTCTAAAAACTTCTTTAAAACACCTTCAATTAATCCAAAATGCTGCTGCCAGAGTCTTAACTGGAGTTAGTAGGAGAGATCATGTCTCTCCAGTTTTAGCTTCTCTCCAATGGCTCCCTGTCAAATCCAGAGTTGAATTCAAAATCTTACTTCTAACCTACAAAGCTCTCAACAACCTAGCTCCATCTTACATTACAGACCTTATTGTTCCATATTTTCCTAACAGAGCACTTTGCTCTCAGACTGCAGGTTTACTTGTGCTTCCTAGAGTTTCCAAAAGCAGAATGGGAGGAAGATCTTTCAGTTCTCAGGCTCCTCTCATGGAACCAACTTCCAGTTTCTGTCCGTGAGGCTGACACATTATCCAGTTTGAAGACTGGGCTTAAGACTGTCCTTTTTGATAAATCCTTTAATTAGCATTTGCTTGTTATGCTACCTTAATCTTAGACTACTGGAGGACAAACTGACCTCATTTCCATGAATGAGTTGTTAAAATTAAATAGTTTTCATTTGATACCATTTCTATTTTAACATGTGATTCTTGACCTGCCACTGTGTATCTGTTCCTACTAAACACAGCCAGTCGAAGCAGATGGCCGTTTGTCCTGAGCCTGGTTCTGCTAAAGGTTTCTCCCTCATGTGGGAGTTTTTCCTTTCCACTGTCATCTTTGTAAAGGGTTTAGAGGGGGGTCAGTTTAATACTGACCTCCTTTTTACCTTAATTTACTTATTCAGATTGAATAGTAATTTCACGGATTCTCTTCTTTTTCAGTTTATTCAATATTTCTGTGATCTTTGTGATGGATAAAGAACCATAGCCATTAAGTGACAGTAAACGTTGACTTTAGTTGGTATGCCAGAAGACACTACCATTTATTTAAAATAAATCACTAAATCAACATCATTACACTTGATTGGCAGGGTTTCACCTTCTTGCGATTTAACACACATCACACACTTGATTTAACACAACAGACATAAATACTAGATGTTACACATATTTAGTCTGAGGGGCTCTTCAGCTTAAAATAGTTTCCAGCTTAAGATTGAGAGGGAAAGGGAAAAGGAGGAATAAGAGGTTGGAGAGATTAAGTTATTTATCTCGAGTGTAACCAGAGATGACACTTTCCATCCGACTTCGGCTAAATCCCAGGTACGTTTGTAAACAGCTCTTTACCTTTTGACGATGCGTCTGATAAAGATATCACCAGCCTCCCAGGTGCACAGAGTCCTTCCGGCCCTCGTACGTCTGAACTGGTCGTTTACTTCCAACGTCTCCTCGGATCCGCGTCAGCCGTCAGAAACATGTGGCAGCTTCTGGCCGACTTCAAGACGAGATGTTTCTCAAAGAAAGTTCATTAGGAACTTTGGAGCTTTTGCTCGGGGAACTGGATGGAGGCGTCCATCAGTTCTAGCTGACAAGTTAGTCTTTGGCTCTTGACCAAGCTTGACCAGCTGCAAGGCAGAGAGCTTTCAGGTCTCTGTCCATTCAAACTCTCTGTCCATTCAAAGACTGAAGCGTTTCCGCACAGTTAGAACTTAAAAAGAGACTTAGAGAGGAGAGAAACTTGTCTCTTTTTCATTGGTCCACTCGTTATCACTATTCAAGGTGAAATTCAGCACAGAGAAGGAAATTGTTTAGGAAAAGTATCTGAGTGAGAGACTTTCAGACGCTAGATGAGAGTTTTAGCTGAAACTCGACAAAAACAATTTCAGTGTAAGTCAGTTTGACATTTTAGCTGAACTTTGACACCTTTTCACTTGCAGAAATGACACATTGATGTTTCACATTTAAAGAATAACAGCATATAACATATATCATGAAAATGACAAAAGTTATTCTTTTGATTACATTAGAATAAAATCAAAGGTAGAAATAGTCTCTTTTGGTGACTATATTCTGATTACAACTAATGGAATGATTTTGTGATAAATGTCTTGCTTTACTGAGAGGTCAGTAAAGATCATCTCTGGAACAGTTCAAAAGTACACAGATGTAATAAAGTGAACATGGTCATGTCCACTACATCTCCCCCCTTTTGGAAGCCATCGCCAGTCCTTGGGGATGGGGTCCAACACGAAAGGAAACCTTGAACTGTCTCTGATCTTGAAGTAATCCAGCAAGTGGAAAAGAAAAATCAAAAATTATAATCCCATAAAGTTTTCGGAACTTCCATACTGTTCGTAGGTAATCCCATTGCGGTAAGCTTTTAATCCCTTGGAAAACTGAGTCTGTTAACTCCTGGAAAACAAAGTCTGTGATCCTTTGGAAAACAAAGTCTTATAATCCACAGCGATAATCCCACAGCAGTAATTCCACCACGATTAGAGTTGGTGATATCATCAGCAACAATTGTTTTCATAATCAGCATGTAGAGGGGATCCCTCGATTGACGCAGAGGAGGCGACCCTTGGATGAAGGTTGAAGACCAAGCGTTGGAGCTGCAGGTCCCCACATCGAAGGTTGTTGGCTGGTTGGTTTCCAGTCAGTGCCACTCTGGTTCTATGTGTCATGCAATTATGTGGTTTTTTAGGTGGGCTTATGATTGGGATTTTACATTAGGCCCTACCTATATGCACCTGGTATGTAAGCTATCATGGTTTAGATCAGCTACAATTACCAATTAAGGGGTGGATCAATTCTGTAAATTAGATATAGGGATCTATACCTATAGAATTTTGGAGGGCTTCTGTAACGAAGGCCTCTAATTCCAAACTATTCCTCCATTCACTAATTAGTTTAGGTTAAACTAAAGTAGAAAAATGAAATATAGTTTGATCTAAATGTCTGTTGTCTTTTAGACGAACGACGTAGGATTTGGTGTTCCTAATAAATTTTAAGTCTATGGCGAGACTCATCAAAATGAATAGATAATCTAGAATAGAAACGATCGAATCGGTTCAATTTAGAAATTGTGAGACCAGTGTAGTTTATGGTACCTTGGGTAGCTTTAAACTACATTGACTCTTCAACGATTGCGATTTAACAAAATGAACTGCATGTTGGCATAGTTAAATCCATATCATTCATTAACCAATGTTAATATAAAACCTTTTTGGCTGGGAGTGTTCAGAACCAAACAGTATCTCAACTAATGACAACAGTAATGACTAAACAACAAGGAAACAACGTTTCACTGCTTCGACCCACTCTTGTCGTCAGATTCCAAAGTGCAACACACAAGCAAAACAGGTCTCAACTTTATGACCGAGGTCAAATCAAATCTCGTGGATTTAAACGGTTGTTAAGGTTAGTTTTTTGTTGTGGGTTTTAGACTTAGCGTTTCTAAGTTCAAGTTGGACAATGCGACTTATAGGGTGGGAAATATGGTAGTTTAAACCTGATTAGTTTATTTACTAACTTGTGTTTGTACGACCTTATTATCCCATGAAGTCGGTGAGTTGGTGAGATCTTTGTCTTTTGTGGAGTCATTGAACGCCTTGTAAGGTTTGATCTGATTTCGATGTACCCATTTAGCAATTGGCTCTTTACGGCCTTTGCTGATTTTGATCTCGTAGACGACTGAGGACACTTTGTCTGTTATCAGATGAGGTCCAGTCCACCTGGGCATTAGTTTGCGGGCGAGAGTTCCGGTCCCGGACTCTCCTTTCCCGGTTGTTGGGGCGAACGTATAGTACCAGACTCTGTCTCCCACTTGGAGTTCATTGTGAGAGGCCTTCTGGTCATAGTACGCCTTGCGTCCTTCAGCGGACCTTTCCAGGTTTTTCTGGGCGAAAGCAAAAGTGTTTCTGAGGTGTACATTCAAATCTTTCATGTATTGTTGTGTAGTGTAGGCTGTCGCCATGACGGCGTCACCTGGTTGGTACAACAGGTGTAGAGGGAGAGTCATTTGTCGACCGGTCATCATCTCGAAGGGAGAGATGCCAGTTGATGTGTGTGGAGTGGCTCTTATGGCCATGAGGACCAGAGGGAGTTTCACATCCCAGTCCTTGTGATTTGCGGCCACGTATTTCTTCAAAATACTCACCACAGTTCTGTTTGCTCTCTCGACTTGGCCTGAAGCCTGTGGGTGGTAGCCGACATGAAAGTTGGCCTTGACGCCTAGCGTCTTCCACAGTTCTTTCATCACTTCACCTGTGAAGTGTGTACCTTGGTCTGAGTTCACCCGAAGGGGAAGTCCAAACCTTGAGAATATATGATTCATTAACAACATAGCAGTTGTTTGTGCTGTGTCGTTAGGAGCTGGTAGGCATTCTACCCATTTGGTAAATGCACAGGTTACCGTGAGAAAATATTTATTTCCTCTAGAGCTCTTAGTGAGTGGTCCAACCCAGTCGATCTGGAGGTCAGACCATGGGAATGCAATGCCTCTACTTTGCAGTGGTGCTCTGTGAAGTGGTCTGGTTGGCTGAAACTGGCCACACACCACGCACCCTTCAATGTAGTCCTTGACATCCTTTTTCATTCCAGGCCAATAGGCAATTTGTTTTAATGCCGTCAGCGTGGCTTTATCTCCTTTGTGTCCTGCGGACGGGAGATCATGGGCATGAACTAACATCACCCCCCTTTGGTCATGGGGAACCACGAACACAGGTGAGGACGTTGGTCCATGAGCGAAAGTTAGGATGCCCTTGATTAGTTTTAGCTGTTTGCGCAGCTGGTAAAGGACTTTAAGGTCTGGATCGGAATCCAGTTCGTCTTTAGACGGAGTGTTTTTGTCTGGATCAGTCAGGTACAGTATCATGGAGTTGATAGCAGGATCCGACTTTTGCTGTTGGATGATGTCTGGGTCAGTCAGTGCAGGCCGTACAGAGACTGCGTTGTCAGCAGGTCTGGCCGCGGCCTGTGCACGTGTGACTGCCATAACCTCAACAGCAGGTTGTGTTGACAGAGTCTTGATCAACCAGGAGGAGTCGAAGGACCATAGAGGACCTTCGTCGGCTCCTTCTTTGGCTAAGGAATCCGCAATGTCATTGTAGTGCTTGTCATCGCCTGGGACTCTAGAATGTCCTGGAACTTTCTTCCAGTAGATCTGTAAGTCGTGTGATGTCACCAAGTGATCACATGCCATGAAAAGCTCTTTGTGTTTGACCACTTTTCTGTCGCTTGTTAGGAAACCGTTCTGTTTCCACACAGCAAGGTGACAAGCGAAACTCAAACGAGCATAGTTAGAGTCAGTGCAGATGACTAGGGTCTTGATGGAGCGTGCTACTACCATCTGGAGAGCTATTAGGATTCCTGCAATCTCAGCGTACTGAGAAGTCTGAGAGCCTAATTTGTAGCTGAAGGTAATCTGTTCTTGGTCTTGGAGGAGGACCCCTCCAACACCTGCCCTACAGATTTTGTCGCGGAGGAATGAAGATCCATCCACGTACAATGTTGTCATATCTTTGCAGATATTGTCATCAAAGAAGTGGTGGTTCGGGTCTTCAGTCACAGGGGTTTTTTCCTCAGCCAACGGCTGGGTCGCTGGTACATCTTGTGTACACTTTTGGCAGAGTGCCAAGTCTGTCCCCAGATGTGACTTCTTGTTTTGACCATAACGTATGTCTAGGTTAAAACTTTGAAGCGCCATGAGCCACGTTGCAACACGAGAGTTTGTTACCACACCATCTCTGATGCGTTGGCTGTTTAGGAATGTCACTGGCTGGTGTTGTGTTTCCACAATGATTTTCTGTCCACCAATGTAGCTGGAGAAATGTTTTACTGCCCACACTGTGGTCAGTAGAGCTTTCTCACAGTCTGAGAATCTCAACTCGGGTCCTGCCATCGTCTTGCTGGCGTAGGCTACTACACGTTTGTCTCTGTCGTGTATTTGGTACAGACCAGCACTTATGCAACGAGCTGAGAAGCCCACTTCCAAGTAAAGCTCTTTGTTGTAGTCTGGGTAGACTAAACATGGGGCTGACTTGATCCTGTCTATAAGAGCGTCCATTGCCTGCTGCTGTTTGTCAGTCCAGACAAATGGGACGTCTTTCTTTAGGAGTTCAGTCAGTGGCTTTGCAAGGTCTGCATAGTTCTCTATGAACTGGTTCGAGTAGTTACACACGCCAAGAAAACTTTGTAGTTCTTTGAGATTGGTGGGGACCTTGAGATTGTCAAGGCCTTGGGCACGAGTTAAGATGCCATGGTTTGGTTTAAGCCGTTCACGCAGTGTATCGGGAAGCTTGTACAGGAACCTCATAGGCTTCGGCCAACGTTTCTCCGTACGTTTACCTCTTTCTGCGTAATTCAGGTGTGTCACAACTGTCGGCGCAGTCGCTGGTGTGTCTGACTGGTCAGACCGCGGTGCGTCACTGTCGTTGTGATGTGTGTCTTCCCACTTCATGACTGAAGAGGTGCTCTTTGAGTCTGTAAGAACTATGTCATCTCTGAGTAGTTCTATACTCAAAAGCTCTTGAACCAAGGTTTCATCGAAAGCTTGGCTGATGGCTGAATTACCTGTCCCAGAGGACAGTACAGCGTCTGTGGTGTGGGATCCTCGGACCTCCACACAGTCTACTACCTGTGGTAGAGAGTGAGAGTACACCCCCCTTTTGTTGGAGGAGGGGTCCTCAAAATCTGTGACACTGAAATCCAAGTGACTGTCAGCATGTCGCGGACTGCCACTTCCAGGACTCACATGTCCTTGAACCAAGGTTTCATCGAAAGCTTGGCTGATAGCTGAATTACCTGTCCCATAGGACAGTACAGCCTCTTCGGTGTAGGATCCTTGGATCTCAACACCTTTCACTACCTGTGGTAGGTAGTGTTCAGTGAGTGCTGACTGTGTCAGCTCGCAGAGGAGGTTCTCTTGTCGGGCCAGAGTCTGGTCCAACTGTTGAGTCTCTACTGTCTCATCTGTAGTTGAAGGTTCACTTACCGGGCTTGTGACCACGGTTGGGGAGTCCCTCGTGGCCACTGCGGTACCTGCGGTTAGGCAGTCTGTACCACAACGAGGAGGCACTTTTATTGGCAGGGGTTTTCTCACTGTTGCCCACATTTCTGTTGACCATAATCTATAATCGCTTCAAAACGGTTTATAAAGTCTTGGCCAACCAGAAATGGGAATGAGTCAAGTGTGGACACATACACTGGGTGGTGTAGTGTCGTTTTGCCAATCTGCATGTGAACCATAGCCATAGCTGTTAGGGTTGTTCTCGTCTCTGCGAGACCCTGTAGCTCAATAGCACATTCCTCAAAGGGTATTTGCCCGTCAACACCGTTAGCGGCGGTCCTCAGCTCCTTGAACAGCTTGGCCGACATAATAGTTATATCAGAACTGCCATCCAGGAGGGCTTCACGCTCAAGGACACCTTCAAGTGTGATGGGCAGGTAAGCTTTCTTAGCCACCCCCCTTTGTATAAAGTTACACAGAAACCACTTGGGTCTTGGTACACGTTTCCGTTCACGTGTACCTCTGTCTGTGTAATCTTGTTTACTGTCAGCATCTTGTTGGCTGACAGTATCATGACCTTCAGGATGTCGTTGTTTGTCAGCAATTGGTTTGCTGTCAACATCCATGGCCATGTTGGTAGTAGCGTGCGCTGAGGTCTTGTGAAAGACAGTGCTACACATCGCTCCAGGTCGGTCAATGTTGATAGTGTCATTATCAATGATAATGCCACTCATTGTAACAGGTTGGTCAAGCACAGCAACATTCAAATCTACTGACAAACTACTTACTTCCTCTGTCTCTTCCGAGCATAGAGGTGTTGGGCCATTGTTTCGGGACATTTGTGACTCCTTGCCTATTTCGAACTGTTCTGTTCGAGGCGCGGGAGGTGCAGTTCCAAGGCTCGGGGGTTTCTGTTGGGACCACTCATTTTTACACGAGTCTAGGTCCTCACACTTCAATTTCTTTTGAAGTTCACCCACCGATGGGCCTTGTTTTTCACCCATCTGGTTCGATCTGAACCATTTTGGCTTCTTTCTCCAGCGGATACCCCCACTTTGTGGTTTGTCAGGTTGAAAGGTCTGTTTCTTTTCGCCTTTGTTAGGAGAGGGAGTTGATGAACTTGTCCCTTCTAGCTCCAGCGAGTGGGATTTGACCGCTTCATTCGGGGACACCTGTAAGGGTGTTTTGGCTTGCATGTTAGCTGCAAAGACATCCGCAGCACACTCTACTATTTCATGCAAAGATGTTGCTTCTAAATCACCCCAGGCCAAGTTCCATGGCAACTTGAATCTAACATCAGGGATTAGATTATCCCTGAAAACAGATTTGAAAAGCGTCTGCTCTTCCAGGTCAGGTTCCATCATGTCACCTATATACGCCTTCAAAATTCTGGCAAAGAAAAAATATGGATGTTCATCGTTTCTCTGCAAGACATTTCGGGCAGCTGAGTAGTCACCACACAATGAGAAAGATTTTTCCTCTGTGCAAGGTGCAGGGGGAGCCAGTTCATGGCTCCGGGGTTCCTCTTGGTACCCTCTGATGTATGGGTCTTCTAGAGGCACATACTGTATGAGCCTTGGACGCGTACCGTCTTGAACTTCCATCTTTAACTTGATTTTTTGTGAAAATCAATAAGACAGTTCGAATTTTAATGTGTGCAAATAAATCTTCACTTTTAATGCAGCACTGAGTCAATCAAACTAATCAGCTGTCTGGTTTAAGTGTTTCACTGTGTAATAAGTATTTCTATTCATAGGTACCTTCTTCAGGTTTTACCCTCAAATGAATTGTAAAAGTTAAATGCCTTTTTGCAGTGTTAACTTTAAAATATAACTTATTTTTCAACAACAGTTACTAACTAACCCAAGCATGACGTCCGTTTTACTTACTCAAACACTATTTAAAAGATTCGAAATAAATACATTGTTCACACTAAAATGTACCCAGAATGCTGCTCCATTATGCCTTAAAAAAGATGTATTGCAGTTTGGCTAAACTGTTTTGCTGTATTTTGACAGTTATCAGGAGTGAAAAATGGATTACCTGTTTATTTTAAATATTTTTTATTTAAAATAAACTGGAGGTGTTTGTGTGCTTAGCATAACATGACAGATGGCATTCCAAATAAAAATCAGTGACTTTTTATCAATTTGTTGTCTGTTGACATCCTCAAAGTTGTTCTGCTATCTTTGTTTTGATTTTTTGTGAAAATCAAGTCAGCAGATGCTTTCTGTTTATTTTAAATTTTGTATTTAAAATAAACTGGAGTCATTAATTTTACACAGAAAAACGTTAAAAATGCAATTTTTAACTAAAAGTGTACAGTGTACACCAATTCTGTTTAAAATTCAGAGATGTGAAGAGCTTAATGTGGAAATTCTCTGTTCTCCATCATTTTTTTTTTAATATTTAATTTGAAAATCAAATAAAAAATGCCTTTTTGAGTGTTATTTTAAATATCTTCAGTATTTAAAATGAGCACAAATTGTGTGTCTGTACCTCTGTTATACTAAAATTTGTATTTAGAATAAACAGGAGTTTTTGTTTGCGTACAGAACAATTTTAAAAGCTGGTAATTTCACCATAAAATGCTGACTTTTTATGATGTTTTTGAGAAAACTCATCTGTCAACGTCTTTTAACCAACAGGGGGCAGCTTCGAGTCTTAATGTTTGTTATCACGAGGAGACTAAATTTTTCATTCAGTATTTAAACTAAAACTACCTTTTAGAGTTAGTTTCTAGTGTGTTCGTGATAAACGCTCGAACTGCGGTCTTGTCAGAGACAAATTTATGTTGTTAGACAGTTTAGATGGCTTAAATTGAGTTTTTTAAACTTTTAGTGAAACCACTTTTCACCGTGTGTGTGTGAACTGCGTCTGCTTGTCACTCAAAGTGCATCAGGAAATGACGACACAAATAGGCGGGTCGACGCAGCGCGTCACCAGCTCTG
>JBBPBX010006495.1:57144-68311 GCA_038048925.1 Garcialebias charrua | reverse complement strand
AGGATACTTTTAAATCATGTTCTCAGTCTGACACGTTGGTTTCCTTCTGGTTTCTCAGAGAGTCATGAGTGTCAGGATTGGCTCCCTTCGTCCCCCTCTGTTAGTCAGTTAGTTTTAAGGTTTCCAGTTTAGTCTCATGTTTATTCACTCTTAGTTGTCATCCTGTAGTCAGTTAGTTTATTAGTTTCCCTTCCAGTTTAGTCTCATGTTTTCACTCTTAGTTTTACCAGTTAACTTTCATGTTTTAGGTTAGTTTTCCGGTCCTGCTCTGTGTCCCTAGTTGAGTGTCTCCGTTGATTGTCCCCAGGTGTCTGTGATCATGTCTCGTCATAGTTGTGTGTATATAAGCCCTGTCTGTGTCTCATTTCATTGTCGGTGCATAGTCTGGTGTAATCTGGTAAACCCTCATGTCTCTCGCCACAGCTCCTCTCCTGTGAGTATTGCTGCCACGACAGCCTAGTTTATTTGTGTTATTAAAAGTATTACTTTTACAACCGCCTGCCTCCTGCATTTCCGTCTGCACCACTGGGTTTTCATGCTCCCTGAGTAAAACCGTGACATTATGCACCGACCATACAAAAAGCCCAGCGGACGGAACGGGTCGCCTACCTGTTTGCTCGACTCCACGCAGCGGGACGAGGTCGTTTTCCGGTGTGGTGGATTTTGGCTCCACGAGGACCACCTGACGTCCTGCTCCAGTTCGGCTCTCCCTCCAGGTCCACTCGTTGTCTCCGGCTGGACCTCAGGGGAGGACAATGACGACGACCTGTGTTTTCCTCTTTTCCCCCAGTCTCAGCGCCGCCGTAGAAGCGGTAGAAAGATGACCCGGAAGTGTTCACCGGCGCCTCCATCTTTGTCTGCTGATCGGGCTCGGTCCAGCGAGTCCGAGCATTTTGGGCACGACTCCAGCGCTCCGGTGGGGGCGCGTTCCATGGCCTCACCTCCTAGGTTCCCGGTGAGGGTGGACACAGACGCCCCACCGTCGCTCGCAGCGTTTCCTGCTCGGTTCGGTGAACCTGGTCGCAGCGACTCCACGGGGGCGGGTCTTCATGCCGCTCGCTCATCTCCCCGTTCATCAAGTGACCTGATGAGGGGGGGCCAGCACACAGGTCAGTCAACTGAACACCATTCAGTCTCTCCAGCAGAGGTCACCCTAGGTGAGCCGTCAGGGGTGATGAATACACTTGACACTACGCCCCCACCCAGAGACGCTCCTTTGTCTAAATCAAACACACACCAGCTTCAGTCCAAAGAAATCATACAAATAAACCGGACTTTACAAAGTTTAATCACCTCAGCTAAAAATAACCCGGACTGTTTTGATTTTGTGCTTTCCCTCGCTGAGAAGTTCATATTATCCCAACCCGGTGTGACCCAGCTCCCTGAATATGAACAATTTTTACTTGGAATAAGGACTCTAAAATTATCCACCTCGGAGCCGGTTCTTCCATCAACCCCAGTTGTCTCCAGCCTATGTTCTGAACCGGTCCCTGTTATGAAAACTACTGTTAACAACACAGTCAGGCAGCAGCCTGCAACAACCACCAGTTTTCTGCTTCCTGACCCTTCAGCAGCAGCAGTCAGCCCTGACCCTTCAGCAGCAGCAAGCCCTGAAGCAGCAGACCTTCCAGTTCCTGTAGAGTCCTACTCTGAGGGGGTCCGGGTAGATGCCCCTCACTTCACCTGTACTTTGGAGGGTCCTGAGTCCAGGAGGGGTTCCCAGTCAGGTGGTTCTGGACTGCGCCGTCGCCGCCGTGGCAAAGATCGAAGACAGAGAGGGCTAACAGACTCTTCAGCTCTTGTTCATGCTCCTGATGCTTCGGCTACTGCAGTCTCCTCGCCCGGTTCGTCGGCTGGTTCAACGCCTGCAGCTCCGGCATGTCTCGGGAGGGTCCAGGAGGACACCTCCCACGGTTCCTGTCTCGGGAGGGTCCAGGAGGACTCGTCCCACGGTTCCTGTCTCGGGAGGGTCCAGGAGGACTCGTCCCACGGTTCCAGTCTCGGGAGGGTCCAGGAGGACACCTCCCACGCTCCCTGCTGGCCAGTGGCCCCGCCGTCTCCGGCTCCAGGGGGCGCTGCCCCGCCGTCTCCGGCTCCAGGGGGCGCTGCCCCGCCGTCTCCGGCTCCAGGGGGCGCTGCCCCGCCGTCTCCGGCTCCAGGGGGCGCTGCCCCGCCGTCTCCGGCTCCAGGGGGCGCTGCCCCGCCGTCTCCGGCTCCAGGGGGCGCTGCCCCGCCGTCTCCGGCTCCAGGGGGCGCTGCCCCGCCGTCTCCGGCTCCAGAGGGCGCTGCCCTGTCCCCGACTCCAGGGGACGCTGCTGCCCTGCTTCCAGCTGCAGAGGGTCCCGACGCCTCTACGCCTGCAGAGGGTCCCGACGCCTCTACGCCTGCAGAGGGTCCCGACGCCTCTACGCCTGCAGAGGGTCCCGACGCCTCTACGCCTGCAGAGGGTCCCGACGCCTCTACGCCTGCAGAGGGTCCCGACGCCTCTACGCCTGCAGAGGGTCCCGACGCCTCTACGCCTGCAGAGGGTCCCGACGCCTCTACGCCTGCAGAGGGTCCCGACGCCTCTACGCCTGCAGAGGGTCCCGACGCCTCTACGCCTGCAGAGGGTCCCGACGCCTCTACGCCTGCAGAGGGTCCCGACGCCTCTACGCCTGCAGAGGGTCCCAGTGCCTGCGACGCCTCTACGTCTCCTGAGGGTCCCAGCGCCGCCGACGCCTCTACGTCTCCTGAGGGTCCCAGCGCCGCCGACGCCTCGACGTCTCCTGAGGGTCCCAGCGCCGCCGACGCCTCGACGTCTTCGGAGGGTCCCGAGGGGTCCACGTCTTCGGAGGGTCCCGAGGGGTCCACGTCTTCGGAGGGTCCCGAGGGGTCCACGTCTTCGGAGGGTCCCGAGGGGTCCACGTCTTCGGAGGGTCCCGAGGGGTCCACGTCTTCGGAGGGTCCCGAGGGGTCCACGTCTTCGGAGGGTCCCGAGGGGTCCCAGGAGGGACCCCCTCCAGTTCCTTGTGCCGAGGGGTCCCAGGAGGGACCCCCTCCAGTTCCTTGTGTCGAGGGGTCTCAGGAGAGACCCCCTCCAGTTCCTTGTGCCGAGGGGTCTCAGGAGAGACCCCCTCCTGTTCCTTGTGCCGAGGGGTCCCAGGAGGGACCCCCTCCAGTTCCTTGTGTCGAGGGGTCTCAGGAGAGACCCCCTCCAGTTCCTTGTGCCGAGGGGTCTCAGGAGAGACCCCCTCCAGTTCCTTGTGCCGAGGGGTCCCAGGAGAGACCCCCTCCAGTTCCTTGTGCCGAGGGGTCCCAGGAGAGACCCCCTCCAGTTCCTTGTGCCGAGGGGTCCCAGGAGAGACCCCCTCCAGTTCCTTGTGCCGAGGGGTCCCAGGAGGGACCCCCTCCAGTTCCTTGTGCCGAGGGGTCCCAGGAGAGACCCCCTCCAGTTCCTTGTGCCGAGGGGTCCCAGGAGAGACCCCCTCCAGTTCCCTGTGCCGAGGGGTCCCAGGAGGGACCCCCTCCAGTGTCCTGTGCCGAGGGGTCCCAGGAGGGATCCCCGTCAGTTACCTGTGCCGAGGGAGGCTTGGTGGTCACCTCCCATGAGGTCTCGTCTCCAGAGGGTCTCTCGATGTCTCCAGAGGGTCCCAACGCCACAGACGCCTCGTTACTCGATGACATCGTCTCGAGGTTCATGGTCTTGACGCTTGATGACCCCTCGACTCTCGTCTCCGTCTCTTTGCCAGACGTCCCCGACGACGTCCCCGTGCCAATGGTCGTTCGGGACGCGTCAACGCCCGATGTCTCTACACCTGCCGACGTCTCGACGCTCGATGGTTCCCACGATCTCTTGACACTTGATGGTTCCCACGACGTCTCGTCTCCCGTCTCTACGCCCATTGACGTCTTGTGGCTGGGCGTCACAACGCCGCATGAGGATGCTCCTGTTTTGGGTGGACCCTGGGGGGTCCTACCCTCATCTTCGACTTTCCTGTGGCCTCGTCACCGACGGAGGCTCCTGGTGATGGGCTGCCTTCCTGCTGCCCGCCTGACTGGCCGCCCGCCCGACCAACTCCTGCCTGAGGGGCGGCGTCCCGGCCGACCGCCTGACCGGCTCTGTCCTGAGGGGCGACGTCCCGGCCGACCGCCTGACCGGCTCTGTCCTGGGGGGCGACATCCCGGCCGTCCGCCTGACCGGCTCCTGCCTGCGGGGCGATGCCCTGGCCGACCGCCTGACCTACCTGGTGGACGGGCCGTTGCCCGCCTGGACGTTTTTGCGTTCTGTGTCTTGTGTTCTGTGTCTTAGGGTTATGTCCCCTGTCTTTGTGTTTTTTCGTGCCCGTCGTTCCTGCGGTGCCTCCCTCTGCCCGCCTTGTTTTTTGAGGGTGTTCTTCGGGGACGCCAGGGGGCGTCTTTGAGGGGGGGGTACTGTCAGGATTGGCTCCCTTCGTCCCCCTCTGTTAGTCAGTTAGTTTTAAGGTTTCCAGTTTAGTCTCATGTTTATTCACTCTTAGTTGTCATCCTGTAGTCAGTTAGTTTATTAGTTTCCCTTCCAGTTTAGTCTCATGTTTTCACTCTTAGTTTTACCAGTTAACTTTCATGTTTTAGGTTAGTTTTCCGGTCCTGCTCTGTGTCCCTAGTTGATTGTCCCCAGGTGTCTGTGATCATGTCTCGTCATAGTTGTGTGTATATAAGCCCTGTCTGTGTCTCATTTCATTGTCGGTGCATAGTCTGGTGTAATCTGGTAAACCCTCATGTCTCTCGCCACAGCTCCTCTCCTGTGAGTATTGCTGCCACGACAGCCTAGTTTATTTGTGTTATTAAAAGTATTACTTTTACAACCGCCTGCCTCCTGCATTTCCGTCTGCACCACTGGGTTTTCATGCTCCCTGAGTAAAACCGTGACAATGAGAGCAATGCAAGCAGTTTGTGTGTTTTATTACACCGAAAGCCTTCATTTTTACATTTTTACAGTTCTTTTGTGTTGTTTTTCTTCTCAGCTTCTATTCCAGAAAGTACCAAGTGTTCCTGCAGATGTTCGCCCACCAGAGGGAGTACCAGGTCCTGATGCAGCAGAGATGACAGACCTGCTGGAAGAGGCAGAGCTCTCCGATTGTTCTATGAATAAGAACGATCTCACACTTTTCTTTAGTTCAGTCTCACAAAGGAAACCACTTCCTGATGTTGAGCATTTGTCGTGAGGTTTGTTTTCCTGAAAGTTTGCTCAGTGGCAAAGACACAGGAAGTCAAACAACAAGCTGCTTCATGACAAACATTTTCAGATCCACTGCTGACGTCGTGCCTAAGCTAAACATGAACAAACATCAGTCATCTTCAGATTTTTTCCTAATACATCTTTACAATAATAAGAACCATCTGTTGTGTGTTCGTCACTCCAACCCAAAGTTCTGCTGCGATCATCCAAACTAACAGAAACACTTTGATCTGCTGTCCTGAACGTCGCTCAGGGAGGAAGTTCTAGCAGTTTGGTGTGCATGTATGTGTGGGAGGGGGAGGTAAATGGACTGCACCTTTCTGTCTTATCAAGATAAAGATCTTTACAACACAGTCTGTGCCTTCATTAACTCATTCATACAGCACTCGAGCATGAACTTGGTTCTACTATATCTACTGTTTGCAGAAAATATGAAAATAACAAAGATAGTTCCTCTTTATAAGAACGGTGAGAAATGTGTGTTCAGACCAATGTCCTTGTTGCCACAATTTTCAAAAAATATTAGAGAAATTATTTGTAACCAGATTAGATAGATCAACAGAATATTTTGGGTTTAGAACAAATAATTCAACATCAGTGGCTCTCATGGAACTGATAGAAGATATAACTGCTGTTGATCAAAAACAGTTTTGTGTAAGTGTTTTTGTTGATTTAAAAAAGGCCTTGGACAATAGTGACTACACCATTCTCCTTGAAAAACTGGATAAATATGGCATTAGAGGACTAGCATTACAGTGGGTTATTTGAATAGGAGACGGTTTGTCCAGGTAAACAATGTAAGATCTGAATTTTGTGTTAATGGATGTGGAGTTCCTCAAGGCTCTTTGTTTGGGACCAAAGTTGTTTAAATGTGAATGATCTGGTTGATGTGTCAGGGCTTTTGAAGTGTGTTTTATTTGCAGATGATACCACATTTATTTTGTCCGGGTGAAGATATTATTAGAGATGATACAGGCAGAATTCGTAAAAATGCAAACTTGGTTCCAACAATAAGTTATCATTAAATTTGGAAGAAAAAAAACTAACTACATGATATTTAGTAATATAAAGAAACTTATCGAAGTCCCATTTAAAATTGACAGCATTGAAATTCATAGAGTTAATATTAAATAAAATGTTGGTGTGTTGTCATCGATGAGAAGCTGACATGGAAATCTCATAAAAATAGTAAAATCATTTGCATTACTGTATAAAGTAAGAGTTTTTGAATGACAAAGCTTTGTATATACAGTATTGTATAATGTAATGATTGTTCCATATTTAATGTAATGTATTGAAGTTTGGGGAAAAGCATGCAAAACAATTACAAATCCTACTTTGTATTTTCATTTTTAGAAAAAAGAGCTAGACTATAAGAATTATTAGTAGGAAATGCTATGGTCACCCAACAAATATATTATTTCATCAGTTGAAATTATTAAAATTTTATGATTTGGTAGTATTTTACAAGTCATGTATAAAGCTCATAAAAATTCAATTCATTTTATTTACAGTATATAGCACCAAATCACAACAGTGTTGTCTCAGGGCACTGAACAGGAACATTCACATACATAGAAAAGCCAATTAGTAAAGCTCTCTATCTATGGAATCCAACAGACAAGTTTGAATCTTGGCTTCGTTGCAGTCTCCCATCCTGAGCAAGCACAATGGCAACAGTGGAAAGGAAAAACTCCCTTTTAAAAGGAAGAAACCTCCAGCAGAACCAGGCTCAGGACAAGCGGCCATCTGCTCTGACCGGCTGGTTTTAGATGACAGTAAGGAGAGACGAATGAACACAGAATTGTTGGTCCAGAAATAGGTCCAAGTGTACCCGAAAGACACAAAAATAAAACCACAAGTTAAGGATAGAAAAAATAATTACAAATACAAACAGGTTGAGCAGAGTAAAGACAGTAGCAGAGTGAAGAAAAAGTGGTCATTGTGTCCTCCAGCAGTCTAAAGCCTATAGCAGCATAACTAAGGGACAGCTCAGGAAACCCAAGCCAACCCCAACTATAGGATTTATCAAAAAGCAGAGTATTAAGCCCAGTTTTAAAACTGGACAATGTGTCAGCCTCATTGGAAGTTGGTTCCACAAGAGAGGAGCCGGATAACTGAAAGCTCTGCCTCCCATTCTGCTTCTGGAAACTAGGAACTGTGAGTAAACCTGCAGCCTGAGAGCAAAGTGCTCTGTTGGGAAAATATGGAACAATAAGATCTGTAATATAAGATGGAGCTAGATCGTTGAGGTCGTAGGTTAGAAGTAAGATTTTGAATTGGGGAATTTGAATTTGAATTGAAGTGGGGCTGGAAAGGGGGGGGGGGGGCTGGCTGCAGTCTTCAGTGATGCGTTCAAGTGCCGCTTGTTGCCTCAGAAAAACTATAACAGCGTTGAAATAATGGTTTTTGTGCTGGAATCTGTTTCTGATTACTGAAACCTGGCAAAAATCAGGAGACCACAGCTGCTTCTCTGAACTCCTCCCAAATGGCTACTCCTACCTGAGCGCACCGCGCGGGGCTGGAAGAGGGGGAGGGCTGGCTGCAGTCTTCAGTGATGCATTCAAGTGCCGCTTGTTGCCTCAGAAAAACTATAACAGCTTTGAAATAATGGTTTTTGTGCTGGAATCTGCTAAACCTCTGCTGTGTGGCCTCTTTTATCGGCCTCCACAATACAATAAAGACTTTCTCAGTGAGTTTTCAGAACTACTGGCTGAACTGCTGCCAAAATTTGACTCGCTGCTCTTTTGTGGTGATTTCAACGTGCACACCTGCTGCTCAAGTAATCAACTTGGATATGAGTTTCAGGACCTCCTGGACTCTTTTAACCTAACTTAATCTGTGTGTGTGTTGTTGTTAGCAGGCAGCTAGTGTGTTCGCTCGCGTGTGTACCGCGTTTTCTGTTAAGGCGTGAGCTGCAGCCTCGGTAATAGCAGCTCGTCCCTGTTTCTGAATAAACCCCGTTGGCTGGACTCAGTCTGCAGTGTTGGCGTCAAGATGGCGGCTGAGCAGAGTGGACGTCTTTAGTCGGGCTCCTGCCAGTATTACCTCCAAAAGGAGTATTTGGAGAGCTTTTTTGCGCTGGATGTGCAGAGATGTACAGAGAAGAGCGTTGAAAAAGCTGCGGAAATTGGACTGGAACTTGCGATCCAGAATTATGAATCTACAAGCCAAGCGTGTCCGTGAGTTTTTGCCGAGAGTTAGCCTAGCGTAGCTACAAACCGGGCTAAACAAAGCTAACCGAGCTAGGTCACCGTATCCGGGTGCTGTAGTTGCAAGCTTTGTGAACAAATAAACCGGAGAATACGCTGATTATTACGAAGAAAAGCGGGCCGGCACGCTGGGGGTGCTTTGTTGCAGTGAAAGAACACAACAAAACACGCTACAGTGGTAGCGCGGTGGTGGGCCAAGTGTCGTATACGCCGCCTGGAACTTTAAGCTGGGCCGGGCACCACGAGTGAGCCGAGCGCCGTGTACGCCGCCTGAAGCGCCGTAGGAGAGCCGGAGGACCGCGGCCTGGAGTTCGAGCTGGGCTGGGAGCCGTGAGAGAGCCGGGGCCAGGCACCGCGAGTGGGCCGAGCGTGAACGCCGCCTGGAGAGTCGTGGGAGAACCGGAGGACCGCGGCCTGGAGTTTCGAGCTGGACGGATCGCCGTGAGCCGGGGGACCGACGCCTGGGGCTGGGAGTCGGAGCTGGACCTGGAGCTACGTGTTGTGCTAACTGGGCTGCATCGATTCTGGTGGGGATCGGAGCTGGGCCTGGAGCTACGTGCTGTGCTAACTGGGCTGCATCGGTTCTGGTGGGGGTCGGAGCTGGGCCTTGAGCCACTGGAGCTGAGTGCGGTGCTGGCTGGACTGCGTCAGATCTAGTGAGCGGACCTCTTCAGATGGTGGATCTGAATGCTGCAGGCTGCTGAAACCGTGAGTTCTGATCTAATAACTGCTGATCTGGGTGCTGCACTGCTGGGCCACACCAATCATCTTTAGGCCTGTGAGCCTCGTGGAAAGACCATGTGGTTCAGTGAATAAACAAAAGACCTGCTACCACTAGATCACAAACTCTGTAAGTATGACGAGAGGTAAAGGACAAAAGTCACCAGTCTCTGTAAATATGAAAAATAGAGGACAAAAGTCACCAGACTCAGAGGGAAACAACTCAGATATGCAAGACTTTAGAGAATCCCTCAACTTTATGGGTAGACAAATAGAAAGTTTAACAGCAAAGATGGAGTCCCAGGCCGGTCTGGTTGGAGAAATAAGAGAACTGAAAGAACTGGTAACTAACAAAGACAAGAGAATTGCAGAATTAGAGCAAAAAATAGAGGTTTTAGAACAATTCACAAAGCAGGAAAACGTGGTGATCTCAGGACTTGATGTTAGTAAGTGTCGGACACGTCAAAGAGCTTCTAATAACAATGATCCAAATGAGTATGAATCTCAGGAAGAACAGGAGAGTCTGGAGAAACTTGTAGTTACTTTTTTACAGGACATGAACATGGACATAAAATATGGGGACATTTCGTTCTGTCACACCCTGCCCAATAATTCGAATATTATTGTTTAACCTGACTGTTGGAAAAAGTTGGTTGAAGATTATTATTGTTTACATGGTTTGACTACTGTTGTTTAATCTGATTGTTGGAGATAAGGGGCAGATATAATAAGATTTATTCTTCTTTCTGCCACCTTTCATTTTTTTACATTTTGTACACTATCATTATGAGATTGCCTTGTATTGTTTCTTTTGTAAAAAAATGAACAAATTTAATAAACATAAACATAAACATAAACAATATGTGACTGGTGTAACATATCTGAGGGCACACTGTCTCATGCCTTTTGGTCCTGTCCGTCCTTAACCGGTTTATGGTCAAAAATATTTGATTGGTACTCTAAGGCATATAATGTTCTCTTACAACCTGAACCAGGACTTATAATCTTCGGATGCCCCTGGGTGCCGGGGACCATACCCGCTGTAATGCGACAACCACTGAAACTGGGACTCATTGTTGCTAAGAGACTAATCTTAATAAACTGGAAGTCTTCAGTTCCTCCTTCCTTCCATCTGTGGATTACGGACATGATGTCCATGATACAGATGGAGAGACTTCGGATAGGCTCTACAGACAACTTTTTGCGCTATTGGAATCCCTTCCTGGAACATTTTTTGACGACCAGATTAAGCTGACTAAACTCTTCCACGGTCTCTCCCACCAGCCGCCCTTAAATTTGTCTACGTATATGTTCATGTATATGTGTAGTGTATGTGTACACTTAAGTATCTCGGGATCTTGTTCACGAATGAGGGAAAACTGGAGCGTGAGATCGATAGGCGGATAGGTGCAGCGTCCGCAGTGAAGCGGGCGCTGTACCGGTCTGTCGTGGTGAAGAGAGAGCTGAGTCAAAAGGCAAAGCTCTCAATTTACCGATCGATCTACGTTCCCACCCTCATCTATGGTCATGAGCTTTGGGTTATGACCGAAAGAACAAGATCTCGGATACAAGCGGCTGAAATGAGTTTTCTCCGCAGGGTGGCTGGACTCTCCCTTAGAGATAGGGTGAGAAGCTCAGTCATCCGGGAGGGACTCGGAGTAGAGCCGCTGCTTCTCCACATCGAGAGGAGCCAGTTGAGGTGGCTCGGGCATCTGGTTAGGATGCCTCCTGGACGCCTCCCTGGTGAGGTGTTCCGGGCATGTCCCACCGGGAGGAGACCCAGAGGAAGACCCAGGACGCGCTGGAGGGACTATGTTTCTCGGCTGGCCTGGGAACGCCTTGGGATTCCCCCGGAGGAGCTGCTCCAAGTGGCTGGGGAGAGGGAAGTCTGGGCCTCCCTACTTAGGCTGCTACCCCCGCGACCCGACCCCGGATAAGCGGAAGAAGATGGATGGATGGATGGATGGAACACCATGTGCTGATTGTAATGTTTCATACTTTGGCCTGTGCATCTGGGTTTAGTTTGTTTGTCTGTTTA
>JBBPBX010006495.1:38219-57104 GCA_038048925.1 Garcialebias charrua | reverse complement strand
CACTGGGACGTTGTGTTTAGAAAATAAACATCTCAGTTTCTCTGAAACTCCCGCAACATACGGAACGACCACTGGTCTGGGTCTGGGTTCCTTCTTTTCACCTGATGGGCTGGAGTCCTGTTTGTGTTTCTTCTCTGCTTTGAGAAAGGCCCAGTTAGGATATCCACATTGCTCTAGAGCCTGTCTTGTGTGTGATTTCTCCTTCTGTCTGGCTCCTGAGTTAGTGGGGACGCTGTCTGCTCTATTGTACAGAGTCCTGACGACTCCTAACTTAGGCTTCAAAGGGTGATGGGAGTCAAACTGCAAATAATGGTCTGTGTGGGTGGGTTTGCGGTACACCTCAGTTTGCAAATATCCTCCATCAGAAACTGAGACCTTACAGTCCAAGAAAGCCAACCTGCCATTTTTTACATGTTCTCGTGTGAACTTGATATATTTATCCACAGAGTTGATGTGATCAGTAAAATGTTGGACTTCCTGAGATTTAATTTTAACCCAGGTGTCGTCAACATACCTGAACCAATGACTTGGTGGTCACCCTGAAAAGGACGTCAAGGCTCTCTTTTCTACCTCCTCCAGGTAGGCAGGTTGGCAACAATAGGAGAAACTGGAGACCCCATAGCACACCCATGTTTCTGTCTATAATATTGTCAAAGTCAAAGTCAACTTTATTGTCAAAACTGTAATATGTACAGGACATACACAGGATTGAAATTGCATTTATCTCAGTCCCTCTGTGCTCCTCCTATGTGAAGTAGGTTGGCTGCATGCACAGTTTCAAGAGTTGACACAGTTGTTCTGTGGAAAGTGTGGTCCTGCTGTTCAGAGTGGTGTCTGATTTTAACCTTAAACAGACCACCTCTACTGCTTCATCAACAGGAATGCACGTAAAGAGTGATGTGACATCAAAAGAGACCATTGTTTCATCAGTCTCCATGATGACATCCCTCACCTTATCCACAAAGTCCATGGTGTTCTGTATGTGGTGTTCTGAGCTGCCAACTAAAGGGATGAGTACAGACGCCAGATATTTGGAAACATTGTAAGTGACCGAATTAATCATGCTAACAATTGGTCTTACACCTTGGTACACCTTGTTTGTGAATTTTAGGTAAACCATACAGACTAGGTGTGGCCTCCCTTGGGTACAGTCTGTGGTACAGAATACTGTGAATAGCCTTGTCCTGCTTCAAAATTTTCAGGCAATCTATCAACTTCTTCTTGTAACCACTTCCTAGATCTCTTTTCAGCAGTTCATAAGTGGTTAAGTCACTAAGGAGTGACATAACTTTCTCATGATAGTCTTTCTGGTTCAAAATCACTGTGCACCTTCCTTTGTCTGCTGGGAGAATTATGATGTTTTTGTCCTTGCTAAGTGGTGAGTGCATCCCACTCTTCTCTACTGATGTTGGAAGGTGGTGGTTTGACATTACTGATGCAGGCTGAAACTTTGAATCTGAGTTGTTCTCCTTCAAATTCTTTAATTTTGTTGTTACAAATGGCTGACTCAGTGGCTGTGATCATCTCTACCAGAGGAATTCTAGTTGGTGCAACTGCAAAGTTCAGTCCCCTGACAGAGATTCTTGCCAGGGGACTGAACTTTGCTGTTGCACCAACTAGAATCCCTTTGGTAGAGATGATCACAGCCACTGAGTCAACCATCTGCCGCGGACCAGTGATGTCATGCTCTAAAGCTCTATATGTAAAATATAAAGTAATTAGTAAACACTTTAAAATGAATGCAGGCCTGTAAATATAGTTCAAACCCTGCGATTAAGACACACACATACTTTGTATAAAAATGCATCATTTCACATCATCAGTGACATTTCAAAGCTTGTATAAAAAGATGTAAAATCCAACAGATGTAACTGGGACCCTGTATACATAATCTCGTTCCATCACATGTGTAAGGGATTTTGTACTGGTCAGTTTTACTGACTGTACAATATTCCAAATGAAAGAGTGAGTAGATTTTATCTGACACAAACTTATCATCAATATTCACGAGTTCTCTCTTTTCAGGATTTAAACATGAACTTTTGTGTGACCAGACAAGATGTAATTGACAGGAAACGTTATTATGTTTGATCTACCAACGGCAGTCATTTAATAACATAATCATGAAATTACAACAAACATTCATAAGGATTGGTTCTGATCAATTTCTTATAAACTAACTGTCGACAGATTCAAAATTAGAACAACAGACAAGTAATGAGATGACATATTACTTTTAGGTCTGTAGGCACGTTTAACTTAAAGTTTGTTACTGGCATTTAGCATGAGAAGGAGGAAAGGTGGAAAGAGGGGTTGAACTACTATATCTTGAATGTTTATAACCAGAAACATGACACGTTCTCCGTGCGGTCTCCAGCTAGACGTAGGTCCGATGAGTAAACAATCAGCGACTCGTTACCTTTGACGGTCTGCCAAGAACGGATAGGTCCTTGAAGTCTGAGGAGGTCAGTCAGTTTACCTTTGCAGCTTCTCACGTCCGCCTTTGACCGACTGAAGTCTGGTTGATTTTTCAGAATAAAAGATTCCTCGAAGGAATTTCATTCAGATAGAGCTTAGAGTTCGAAGTGGATTTATAACTGGCATGTTATAAATCTTTAACTGATTACGTGGCCATTAGCATGTGACCAACGTTCAGATCAGTTCTTAGGTGAAACCTCAAGTTCTAGTTTCATCTGCAGACTGAAGGATCAGACAAGAAGTGTAACCTTAAGAAGGGAGTGTGACCCGGTTACGTTCAGTTCCCTCATTGGCTTGTTTACCTAGTGGGAGAGAGTCAGAAAGTTTGAAGGTCGCTCAGGATAGAAGAGAAAGATTGTTTTAAGAACAGATAGAAACCAGTCTCCAGTTATAAGATAACTTGATTAGGCTTTGATTCACGTGTTAACATTTCTAAAACAAATCTGAAAAGTACAACTTGACATATTTCTCAACTTTGCCACAGTTTGATTCATCATATGAAGAAGTGACCAGCATTGATAACAGCATAAACCATGATCATACAATGACAAGAGTTATTCTGTTAATTAATTCTGAATTAACACAAATTAAAAGGAAGTCTCTTCTGAAATAATGTGTCTTTTGATTCAAAATAAATGTAATAAAATAGTGTCCACTCATCTCCTTGAGAGCCTCAAGAAAAATGTACCACTAATGCCGGGTACCCACCTAAATTGTTTGTTCTCTGAGCAGAGCAGAATCGAAAACATGGTAAGTGTGTGTGTTTGTGTGTGTGTCACAAGGACCACACATTTGATTAACATAAATAAAGTTAAATCACAACACTTATATACTTTATACTTAAAACAGTTTGACTAAGTAGTCTTACATAGTTCTGTCACGTTTCTACTGTCTGTCATAGTTAGTTTTCACTTGCCTTTGTTTATGTTGCCTGCCCTTCTGTCCACAGTCCTGTTTTTAGTTTTCATTATTCAGCCCAGTAATGCCTATCACCCATCCTCCAGCTCAAACCTGCTTCGTTGTTTTCATTGCCACACCTCCTTGTTACCTGCTCACAGCTCTATTTAAGCCATAGCTCTTCAGTCATCCAGTGCCAGATTATTGAAAGCCTCACAGCCAGTAAATTCTCCAGCATTTCTCATCCCAAGTTTCCTTGTTTATGACCACAGCTTTGTTCTTGACTCCTCGCCTTGTCTTTGCCCTTGTCTGGATACCACGCCTGCAGCTTACACAGTTTGACCTTGCTCCTCTCTCTGACCATGTCTACAGATTCTCCTTTTTGGATTTTTTGCCTGCTCAAACTCACCTGGCTCTCGACTCCTGCTACGTCCCTGGATTCTGTTCTCTGCCTCAGCCCTGCTCCTGCCACAGAAGGTTAGTGACGTGCACACCACCTCTCTCAGCCCACAGAATCTCTTTGCAGTCACTAACCTGTCTGTCTCCATAGATTGGACCAGAACCGAGACCCTGATCCACCAGACGCCGCCTTTTGGAGCAATAAACCTTTTAAAATATAACAAATGGGGATGTGACAGGTGGTATCTTAACAACTGATTTAAGTGATCATTTACCAGTTTTCACTCTCTACAGAGATGATCAAAACATTACAAAAGAAGTTACAATTAAGAAAAAAATAATAAACACATCAAAAAAAGCTATGGATCAAATAAAAGATGATTTACAGAAGCAAAACTGGAAGGACGTGTATATTGATGATGTTAACAGATCATATGATGAATTTATGAACATTTTAGAAGCTTTGTATGAAAAGAATTGTGTGCAAAGAAATCGTAGAAAAAGAAATATTGTCGACCAACCTTGGATGACTAAAGGTTGAGAAATGCTTGTAAATTTTTTTTACTTGTATTCATGTTTCGGTAACACTTTATAATAACTACACCTTATTTAGCCTTATTTAAGCATTAATAAACATTTAATTAACATTGAAAACATCATTAATTAAGGATGATTCACACTTAATACACTATTAATTAACACACTTATTTAAATGCGTACTAATTGTTAAATAATGTTTGAATTCACTATCTATTAATCCTGCAATGCATCATTAATTAAGGCAGTTGCTAGTAGTTACTTAAGTGTATTTGTGAACCCTTCTAAAGTGAAGACTATTCATGCTTTATTGAGGTTTTGTTAATGTTTAATAAATCCTAAATAGCCACAAGTTATTTTTCACTTGGGGAAATCAGACAAAATGAATTCACTATCTATTAATCCTGCAATGCATCATTAATTAAGGCAGTTGCTAGTAGTTACTTAAGTGTATTTGTGAACCCTTCTAAAGTGAAGACTATTCATTCTTTATTAAGGTTTTGTTCATGTTGAATAAATCCTAAATAGCCAGAAGTTATTTTTCACTTGTGGAAATCAGACAAAAATCAAAGCAGGAGACGTTGAATACCAAAAACAGGTTTGTATTGACATTTTCTAAAAGTCAATAAAACATAAATCTGTCAGTTAGATGTTCCCACCGCTAGTTAGAACGACTCCGTCACGTTTTGCAAAATAAAGAAACCGAGTAGGACTCGCTGCAGAAGAAGCCTGCAGTTTAACAAAACCGAACTACGTCCACATCGTGATGTCGTCTGCTTTCTCTTCGCTTGTGAAACTTTGTTCAGTCACATTCTGACGGTCATGAGCACTCGTTTGACTCGTTTTGAAGCGAAAAGAACGCGCTTTGGAGACTAGCTTAGCTTTTAGCCTGCTATCGCTAACGCCTGCTGTTGGAGTGAGCGCTGCGTAACAACGACGTCACCACGCACGTTTTGTGTCACAGCTTTTTCTGTCCGGGCGGGTTGTTGAAGCAGCCGTTTCAACACGAACAGAAAAAGAAAAACGTCAGTGAAACGTTGTAAAATCCTATCATTTGATTTGTGACCAAAATGTTTTGCACGACCTTTCTTTGACACAATTTTTGCCACTTTAGTGACCTGCTACAGGTTGAGTGTTTCGCTGCGTAACAACGACGTCACCACGCACGTTTTGTGTCACAGCTTTTTCTGTCCGGGCGGGTTGTTGAAGCAGCCGCTTCAACACGAACAGAAAAAGAAAAACGTCAGTGAAACGTTGTAAAATCCTAGCATTTGATTTGTGACCAAAATGTTTTGCACTACAGTACTTTTCTTTGACACAATTTTTGCCACTTTAGTGACCTGCTACAGGTTGAGTGTTTCATCATGACCCAGGTTGGGTAAACATTTTAGATTTCCACAAGTGAAAAATAACTATTTAGGATTTATTCAACATTAACAAAACCTTAATAAAGAATGAATAGTCTTCACTTTAGAAGGGTTCACAAATACACTTAAGTAACTACTAGCAACTGCCTTAATTAATGATGCATTGCAGGATTAATAGATAGTGAATTCAAACATTATTTAACAATTAGGACGCATTTAATACATGTGGTGAAAGTACATTAATTTGTGCATTTACAAATATAGATAGCATAGTTAATTCATGAGTTATTAAGCATGAATAAACATTGAGTACGTAGGTTTTGGAACTCATTATTCTTTATGCATAAAGCGTTAATAAGTGTGTTAATTAATAGTGTATTAAGTGTGAATCATCCTTAATTAATGATGTTTGCAATGTTAATTAAATGTTTATTAATGCTTAAATAAGGCTAAATAAGGTGTAGTTATTATAAAGTGTTACCCATGTTTCTTAATAATGAGAACACAACAAGCTGAAGAAAAATATAAAAAATATAAAAATAAATTGGTAATGATTATAAGAAAATGCAAGAAAGAATACTATAGTGATTTATTAAACAAGAGTAATGGTGACACTAAAACAACATGGCGAGTAATAAATGATGTTCTAAAAAGTCATAAAGCGAAAACGAACATTGCAAAATATTTTGTGAAAGATGACAAAGAAATACATGATGAGAATGATATCGTAAATGAATTTAATCAATATTTTGTAAATATTGGATCAAGCCTTGCAGCTAAAATACCAAAAGTAGATAATAATGTGTGTCATTCAATTAAAAGCTGCACAAACAGTATTTTTCTTAATGGAACTAACAAAGAGGAAATTATGAAAATGGTAAAAAATCTCTCAGACAAGAGATCAAAAGACTGGGTGGACATGGATATGATGTTCGTAAAAGAAATAATGAGTTATGTTATTGAACCGTTTACATATATATGCAATTTATCTTTTTCAACAGGAATATTTCCAGATAACATGAAAGTAGCAAAGGTAATTCCTCTTTTTAAAAATGGTGATAAATGTGTATTCAATAATTATAGGCCAATATCCTTGTTACCACAGTTCTCAAAAATTCTAGAAAAACTATTTGTGACCAGATTGGATCAATTTATTGATAAACAAAATATTTTAAGTAGCAGTCAGTATGGGTTTAGAGGAAAAAACTCTACATCAATGGCTCTCATGGATTTAATGGAACAAATAACTAATGCTGTCGATCATAAACAGTACTGTGTTAGTGTTTTTGTTGATCTAAAAAAAGCATTTGATACCATTGACCACACCATTCTCCTTGAAAAACTAAATAAATATGGTATTAGAGGACCAGCATTACAGTGGGTATCTAGCTATTTGAAAGATAGGAAACAGTTTGTGCAAATAAATGATGTTAGATCTGACCTCCGTGATATCACTTGTGGAGTTCCTCAGGGCTCTGTGCTTGGACCAAAGTTATTTATTTTATATGTGAATGACTTGGTAAATGTGTCAGGACTTCTTAAATGTGTTCTTTTTGCCGATGACACCACATTTTTCTGTTCGGGTAATGACATAAAACAGATTTTGGATATGATGAAAACAGAATTTATAAAAATACAAACTTGGTTTAAATTAAACAAATTATCTTTGAATTTAGATAAAACTAATTACATGATATTCAGTAACAAAAAGAGAATTGTTGATGACGATCCATTTGAAATTGAAGATGTTGTGATCTGTAAAGTGAGTGAAGTGAAGTTTCTGGGTGTTATCATTGATGACAAACTGACATGGAAACATCATGTAAATTCCATTAAAACAAAAATAGCTAGATCAATTGCAGTACTGTATAAAGTCAGGGATTTTTTAATTGATAAAGCTCTGTATATGTTGTATAACACAATCATTGTTCCACGTTTAATCTATTGTATTGAGGTTTGGGGAAAAGCGTGCAAAACAATTACAAAGCCTGTTTTTATTTTACAAAAGAGAGCTGTAAGAGTAATCACCAGAAAACATTTCAGTCACCCATCAAACACCTTGTTTCTTCAGCTAAATTTATTGAAATTCCAGGAATTGGTAGAATATAGTATTTTATCAGTTATGTATAGGGCTCATAATAACACATTACCTTTAAATATCCAAAGAAATTTTATAAAAAGACAAAGTTATTACAATCTCAAAGGGACAGAGATATTCATCAAACCACAATTCAGAACCAGCTTAAAGGGACGGTCTGCAGGGAGTTCGATTGTATCAATCAAAATCAATGTATACATTTAAGAAAAAGGTCAAAAAGGACTTGCTCAAAAACTATATATGATGTAACTTAGTGTGTTTGTGTATTACACTTATGTTGGCTGATGATGTAGCTTAGTGTGTTTGTGTATTACAGTTAGAAAAATTAAGTAGAGTTATATGCTGGTGAAGATTCTCAGTCGTCCAGGACATGATGAAGTCAATAAATGTCAATAAATCACAAGTCATGATGAAGTTGTTAAGCTGGGATGGGTCGTTTTGTCAATTTAAATAGAATGGGCATGTTATTTAATTTGTGGTGTTTTTTCAGTTTCCAATTTCACATGTTGGTGCGTGACTTGTAAGCCTGTATAAAACTTCTCGTTCTCACAGCTTCCATTCAGAATTGAAAAAGACTTCTGGACAGAAGTCGAAACGTTTTCTGCAACAAATAAAGTCCAGTTGATCCTGTATTGAACGCCTTTTTTAAGTAGAGTTATTCATTTTGTGATGTAGTTTGTGTATTACCGTTAGAAAAATTAAATAGAATTATTCATTTTGTGATGTAGTTTGAAGGTTATCATTGGTTGAACAAATTGTGAAATAAGGGGCAGATATAATAAGATTTCATCTTCTTTCTGCTCCCTTCATTTTATCCTACTTGTATTCTTGTATCTGATGAAACTGTCTTGTATTGTTCTTTTAAAATGAATGAATGAATAAACATCAAATCAAATCAAATCAAAATACTGTACTGAGTTTGGTGTCGTACTGATCCATACTAACCTGTTACAGAATAATCTGGCCAAATGGATCCAGCACCGACTCAGGATTGGCGTTCTGGTGTTGAGCGGGCTATTATTAGATTGGAGTCTAACGTTCAGGATTTGGTGTGCGGCCTTAAAGCTCTCTCTCAAACAGTCTCTTCACAGAACCTTGCTCCTGTTGTTGTTCAGACTCCTCCTCCTCCTCCTCATAGTTTTTCCTCCTCCCTGCTTGCTTTTTTTGTCTCGTCTGACTCTTCAGTGCTCACTCGAACCAATTTGCGATGGAATTAATAAATTGGGCTGTTTCTTCAATAGATAAGATTTTTTCCACGAAGCGGACCGTGCCAGGAGAAGCGGTCTGCCCCTCTGACACACACGCGGTTGGATACATGATGGACTCATGGGGACAGTGGCAGCCTATGTGTATGACCGTGTTGACTGTCGAAGACGTGGAAGATTTGTGGATTATTGGCCTATTGGTAGCAGCTGCTCTGTTTTTTGGCGTCGGCGGAGCTGTCTGTTACCTGAAGCTGAGGAGAGCTTCGGCGGCTATCAGCGCGCTGGCGAAACTCCCTGATCAGCAAGATTCTCTGATCCGAGCCGTGAGCTCCTCATCCCAGCTGTTGTATGAGCTCAATCGCACGTTGGGAGCGGCGGACTGCCGCGGACCTGCTGGGCGCTTTGGAACTCGTTTGCAGCCGCCCGGGCTCCATCAGGGCACGGATGGGGGTTCATAGAATCGGAACCTCATATGATTTGGAATTTTGGCCCTGAAACAGCGTCTGGACTTGGAAGGCTGCAGTGAAAAAGAACATTGTGGTCTGAATTGGAACAAACAAAGAGACTATCTAATCTGGTTTCTGCACATGTCCTTGAAAAGAGGCCTGTTTGGAAACTTTTCTCCTGGAGCGTAGAGCTGGAGTGTCACTGCTGACCTCACCCGCCCTCCCCCCCCCAGAGATCTCTGTGTGTGCCTCGGATAACGCCCAGCTGCACAACTGCTGAACTGTGTTCTCTGAAGTTACTCGCAGACTCTATATCTCCTTGCATGTCGTCAAAACTGCAACAATGTCTCGTGTGGTTGTGCTTCTGCTGATAGAGTTTTTGGGACTTTATCATGGAGTGTCTTCAGGCAATCTTTGATAAATTCTTTTTTTGAATATCACAAATGATACCTATTGTGTTTTTCCTTTTTCCATATCTGTTTTGCTCTCATTCAGGATGGATGAGAGATGGCCGCGCTGACGAACATACATATGTTTTGAATATATATGTTTTGAATTGCTGCAGCTTAACATTCTCTACCCCTCCTCTGGATGACTGTGTTTACATTATCACGTTGTATTGGTTTACTGGTGCAATGTTAATAAAAAATCTCTTATCTCTTATCTTATCTCTTATCTGACACATCCCGAACGTTTCCGGGGTGATCCTGATCAAGATAGCAAACGGATTCCGGACCGGATCCGTTCCGGATCTAGCGTAGGATCCAAAACGGATGCTTAAAACGGATCCGGATCGGAGTCCACTTGTACACCGGAACGGATCCGGATTGGATAAGGATCACAGATCCGGATCTGATATGGCCCGGACCCTATCCAGATCCAGCCATTAAAGAGGGTTTTTGGGTACATCCAGCCCGGATCCATTTTGGATCTGCCATAGAATGCTTCATCCGGCCCGGACACACAAAATTGAACTGCTAAAAGTTGTAAAAAAAACTTAAAAGAGTACAGATGTGTTTGTAAATGAGCACCTCACAAAGAAGAATGCAGAGCTTGCTTACCAAGCGAGGATTCTGAAAAAGAAGAAAAAAATACAAGCCACATGGACTAGAAATTGTAAAATATTGATCAAACTGAATGGTTCTCCTGAGCAGGCTAAAGTCCTCACCATCAACAATGTTTCTGAGCTGGAGAAATATAGATAAGGAAGAAAAGAGGGGGACAAACAAACTTGGTATTATGAGTTACAGGGTTTTTCTTTTTTTTACTTTTTTCTGTCTGTCTGGTTCTGTACATATTGATGGAGGTGAACGACATACCATATGTGAATGGTATGGTACCATGAGTGAAAGTACACAATTTAAGTGTTTTGATTTTAAAGATCATAAGATTATGGAGACCCAGAGACTAATTTCAGTTATAATACTAAACCTCCGCAGGGTGTCTGGACTCTCCCTTAGAGATAGGGTGAGAAGCTCAGTCATCCGGGAGGGACTCAGAGTAGAGCCGCTGCTTCTCCACATCGAGAGGAGCCAGTTGAGGTGGCTCGGGCATCTGGTTAGGATGCCTCCTGGACGCCTCCCTGGAAGTATTTGCAAAAATTTATAATCATCATTGATGACCCTCTCACCCCACAGTGAGAGGGTGCTATTTATAAGACTGAGCTGAACACAGCGCCTCAGACTGAGGAAGTCTTTCGGACGAAAGACGAAACGTTTCTACAATTTTTATTTTTTTTATGTCCAGAGTGTAATGTACTTTCTGGTACATAAATTCATTCAACCTTTATTTAGTCAGGTAAATCAATAAATATAGATGACGAAGAGAATGCAGGTCGTCTTCACACCACGTAGTTTATTGAACCAAGACTGAACAAAGACTGCTTGTTCCCCGCTCGGGAAAACCCCTAACAGCAGTACCCAGCATGCTTTGCGCATGCACTCTTAAAGTGACAGTACACTTATATACCATTCATTACATCTCCCTCCTTAAAAGAGAACGCATATGTAACTGAATACAAATATTTTCTGAGCTCACAAGTAACAGAAAGTCAATTTAACTGTAATAAACAATTTCCAGTCCACTATCCTGCCTGAAATAACGAGAACACAGTTTCATGTTGACTCTTGTAACCCAAAATACAAAATTAAAGTCACAACCCGTGCAATTGGTGCATACAAACCATTACAAATAAAGAAAATGTCATTACAACAAAAAAAATCTGCTTCTCTCATGTCAAATCCTTTAAATACATTTGACTACAGATCAAATTTAATCGGTGGTTTGCTCACTCTGCCGGAACGAGTGATTCTAGAACCTTCAATAAGAGTGTCTTGTGTGACAGAACCCGGTATCACTGGTTCTTTTGTCCATCCCGTGTCTGTGTCTTCCTTTGAAGTGGTTTCATCAGGACCACTGTCGACTGATGTGAGATGGCTGGGATTTGCCAACAGATGGCGCCTGTTCCTTATGTATTGCTCCCCTTGTGCTGTCTCCACAATAAAAGATCTGGGTGTGGAGCTTGTGTTTTGGACTACAGCAGGATTTGTCCACTGTTTCTGTCCATCCAATTTTGTTAGCACCGAGTCCCCTGGGCTCAGTGGTGGTAAGTGTCGCACTCCATTGCGGCGATTGTAGAAATATGCCTGTTTTTGTTTAGCTGAGTCATCAGTTTGTTGAATTTTATTCATGTCAGGCCATCCAGGTTTCAGATTGTCCTGCAGGGTGGGCAGAGTCGTCCTGATTTTCCTGCCCATTAACAGTTCAGCTGGACTGGCTCCTGTAGAAGTGTTGGGTGTGGCTCTGTATGTCATCAGAGCGAGGACTGGGTCATCCTGGCGTAGAATGCTCTTTGCAACCTGAACAGCCCTCTCCGCGTGGCCATTACTTTGGGGAAAGTGGGGGCTTGATGTGACGTGCGAAAAGTCATAAGCTCTACTAAACTCCCTCATCTCTGTAGAAGCCAGCTGCGGACCGTTATCACTCACTAACACCTCTGGAATACCATAACGTGCAAAAGTAGCTTTAAGCCTGGTAACAACTTGGCTGCTCGTAGTAGTCGGTAGATGTAAAATCTCCAGAAATCTAGAAAAGTAATCAGATACAACCAAGTAGTTCTGCTTTTTAAACTCACATAGGTCTACTGCCACTTTCTGCCACGGTCTAGATGGTAGTTCTGTTGAAATCAAAGGCTCTTTCCTGTGTGTATTTCTGTTCTCTACACAAAAGGAACACTGTTGAACTTTAGTGATAATGTCATGTCTCATCTTGGGCCACCAGACTGATTGAAGTGCTCTCCCTCTACACTTACTTAAACCTTGGTGCCCGTCATGAACCCTCTCGAACCTCCTCCCTCATGCTCGCAGGGATTACTATGCGGTTCCCTCTCACAACTAAGCCATCTAGCTCAGACAACTCTCCTCTGACCTGGTAAAAATCCCTCACTGACTCTGGAACTTTGTCAATGTACTCAGGCCAACCTGACCTAATGAACTGCACACAGTCTGGAGCTGTGAGTCACTAGCTCACTGGTTCTTAACCTGGGTTCGATCGAACCCCAGGGGTTCGATGAGCCGGTCTCAGGGGTTCGGCGGAGCCTCTGCTCTGGATGTAAAGACACGCTTGTGTAAACACCGGTGTGACCGGTGTTGCCAGATAGAGTCCCACCCGCCCAAAGCACTCTCTACCCGCAAAAGTCAGAAGGAAAATCGCGGTGAATCGCCCAATCTGGCAACACTGGTGACGGCTGCAGATGGGCTGATGCCAAAATTTAAATGGCTGTCGTGTTGTACGTCGTGTGTTTTTGACAATATTTTACAAACTACGTTAAATATGTCGAGCAAAAAAAGAAAGTGGTTGGACGAATATGTCCAACATGGATTCACATGTGTCACGGAACGGGATGGAAGTCAGCGTCCTATCTGCATGATAATGCGAAGTTAAGCAACTCTAGTGTAGTCTTGCACCGGCAAAACTAAAGGAACACTTCATGAAGATGCATAGAGACGGGGAACACAACACAACGCTTGCTGAATTCAAGGTAAAAACGTGCCAGATGCTAATTTTAGCTTTTTAAGCAAATTCCACATTTAATGCTAGTGACTAGCTGTACTGTGTTTTATCTCTGTGATCTTCTGTGGTGTGGCTGGCACCTGACTAACAACAGAGTCTATGTGTGCTGCTACTTCATCTTGTAACACACTGTCTCCATAACGCTGCTCTGGACCTCTGGATAGAGCGTCCGCCACTGCTAAGGTTTTCCCTGGTGCATATTCAGCTACAGCGTTAAACCTCATAAGTCTCATCAACAGCCTCTGACATCTCACTGGAACATTGTCCAAGTCTTTACTGTTAATAAGGGGCACTAAGGTCTTATGGTCAGTAATTAGTCTGAAGTTGTCGAGTCCAAACAGGTACTTGTCGAATCTTTCACACGCCCAGACGCCGGCTAGGCATTCTTTTTCAATTTGAGCGTACCTCGTCTCGGCGTCGCTCAGTCAAATGGACGCGTAGGCTATGGGTTTCCACTGGTCTTTATGTTACCGGAGAAGGACAGCGCCTAGTCCGTAGTTGCTAGCATCCGCCGACACGGCTGTTGGTTTGTTGACGTCGTAGAAAGCTAGAACTAGGGCTGCCACCAGCAGGGCTTTGAGCTTCTGAAAACCCTCATGTTGTGCATGCTCCCACAACCACTCTGTGTCTCTTTTTAGCAGTGCATAGAGTGGCTCACCCACTGTGGACAGTTCTGGAGCATATTTTGCCAGATAGTTCACCATACCCAGAAATCTTTTCAGTTCTGTTGTGTTGTTTGGCTGGGGAAAGTTCTCGATGCCTGTTACCTTTTCTGGGTCGGGTCGAACACCATCCCTGTCGATAATGTGACCTAGAAAACAAACCTGAGCTTGTCTGAACTTGCACTTACGTTTGTTTAGCTTGAGGCCTGCCTCCTCGATGACTTTCAAAGCTTTGTCTAATCGTTGGTCATGGATCTCCTCAGTTTCTCCGTGTATGAGGATGTCGTCCATGTAAACTTCTGTCCCTTCTAGTCCTACCAGAGTCTCTGCCATTTTCCTTTGAAAAATCTCTGGCGTGCTTGTGATCCCGAAAGGGAGACGCCGGAAAGCATACCTCCCAAATGGGGTGATGAAGGTGGTGAGCATTTTACTGTCCTCATGCAACGGCACTTGATAAAACCCGCTAGCTGCATCCAATGAAGTAAACACTCTTGACCCTGCGAGTCTAGGTAGTATTTCCTCAACAGTGGGTAGCACATACTTTTCACGTTTTACCGCTCTGTTAAGCCTCCGGAGATCTGCACAACAACGAACCTCCTGCTTGTTGGGTTTGAGGACAGGCACCATGGCTGCACACCACTCAGTCGGTTGAGTTACCTTTTCGATGATGCTTCAGTTTCCAGCCGGTGTAGCTCTTTCTCTACCAGAGGAACGAGTGGAAGGGGTATTCGCCTCGCTGTGTGTACCGCATACGGTTGGGCGTCGTCCTGTAGGAGTATTTTCACTGGCTCAGTATTCAGCAGTCCTCCTGACCTGAAAACACCAGTCAGTTCATTCACTCTTTTCACAAGTCCCATGTTTACAGCTTCATGATGACCCAAAAGACAGCTGACTCTCCCTCTAATAACATAGGCTTTAAATGAGTACACCTTTTCTTTGTACTTTGTCGTAGCCTGAAACAACCCCATGCAACTAAGATCCCCCCCTGGACCAACCAAGCATGTATCTGGTGGATCGAGCTATATTTTTGGCTTCATCATCTTAAATGTTTTTAGGTTAATAACTGTGGCGTCTGCACCAGTGTCTATTTTAAAAGTTATTGGGACGCTGTGCACCTCCAAATTAACTGACCAGTCTTCCTGGCTGCTCATTTTCCCATTAATTTCACCCAAAAAATAAGGCTGCTTCACCTCCTCAGTGACTTCTCTCACTTGTTTTGAGTGACACGCACGCTCCCAGTGTCCCTGTCTGTGACACTTATAATAATAATAATAATTTGTCACATTTGTCATCTGTGTATGTTTCCCAAACTTGACAGACGAAATTGGTCTTCTGCCTTTAACCCAACCACCACCAGGTGGTGCAACGAGCAGCGTAGTCGCGCTCAGGGAGCTGGAAAATTAGATGTGCACTCATAGACACCCCAAGGTGTGTAGTGGCCGGGGCCGGGGCGCGAACCTGCGTCCTTCGGGTCCCAAGTCAAAAGCCCTGCCACTACACCATCTTGGCTCCCTTATTACACTTGCTCTTGAGTGCGGGGCATTTCTTTATGTCTTAGTGTTTGGGTTTTCCACGTCTCCCACATCTCTCTGATTTTTGTGCTGTTTGGTTGTCGCTGCCAGCCTGCCACTGTCTGTGTCATCCGCTCCTCTCCACGTGTGGGCCGCTGTGACGACGTAACATGTTCACGTGAACCTCGTGTGGGTTAGACTGAAGACTGACTTGTTTAGTAATCTCCTCTGCCTGCCGCGCTTGTTCAATAACTTCAGTTAATGTTAGGTCTGCTTTCAGCTGAAACCTGCGGGACAGTTCTTTATCTTTGATGCCCACCACCAGACGGTCTCTGATGTGCTCATCACGTTTGTTTCCAAACTCGCAGTGCTCCGCTAGCTCGTACAACACTCGAATGTACTGTTCTGCCGTCTCTCCTGCCGACTGGCTGCGCTGATAGAAACAGGCCCGCTCGTGTATAACGTTACGGCGAGGGATGAAGTACTCGTCAAACTTCTTAAGAACAGCTTCAAGGTTTTTAGTTTCCTCTTCGTCAGCAAAGTTGAACGAGCTAAATATCTTTTCAGCTTCGCTCCCCATAGCATAAATGAGTGAACCCACTTGTGTTTCTAGCTTCGATGCTAACCGGTAGCGCGAAAATCTCTGTTTCCACTCCGGCCACTCAGCAGGGCAGTCAAACTTGAATTCACTCGGTGGGTTAAACTTCGCCATCACGATTCTTCCTCTTAGGCACTTCTGACACCATGTAATGTACTTTCTGGTACATAAATATAGATGACGAAGAGGATGCAGGTCGTCTTCACACCACATACTTTATTGAACCAAGACTGAACAAAGACTGCTTGTTCCCCGCTCGGGAAAGCCCCTAACAGCAGTACCCAGCATGCTTTGCGCATGCACTCTTAAAGTGACCGAACACTTATGTACCATTCAATACACAGAGGACCAGACTTAACTTTTTTAGATATTTTTACAGTGTCCAGTATTTTGAAATTTATAATGTTTGCTGATGACACAAACTTTTTCTTTTCTGGAAAGAATATAGATGAATTAATAGAAATAGTAGAAAAAGAGCACTGAGAAAATATTGCATTAGACAGACAGTAGCAGCGTCACAGTAAAGAGTGCAACTAAACATTATTTTTTGGTTTCTCCTAAACAGAAATTTGTGTGAATGTTTTTCCAACAAATTGCAACAAAAAAGTGAAAAAAGCTTCACACAACTTACAATGCCCGCACATGTAAGAACCAGCCACCTACAAGAAAAGAAAAGGTTAGACCCCATTCTTACCCATTCAACAAAGAATGTGACAAAATATTACAGGTTTAACATAAATATAAGGGATAGCGGTCATGATCCGACGCAGGAGCTGGATTCGCTGGAACGCCAGGGCCGGTTCTAGCTGGAATCAGGACCGGCTGGCGTGGAAGGATGGACCCAAAGCAGGAGGACCAGATGGCTCGAAGAGACAAAAAATGACAATTAGTGAACTGCACTAACATCATACAGGATGAATTGCTGGTGAGGCAGCAAAAACTTACCAGGCCCCCAAAGGGGACCCTTGGTGCAGACAAAGCAGGAGCCCGTGGGAGAGCAGGTGGAGCAGACCAGCAGATCATGACACCATGGAAGGACAATGCTCAATTAACGTCATGTGCAAGGACTTGCCACTGCAGCCTCAGGAAAACAGCTCCTCCACATGTGAAGTCAGGAAACCAACTGGCTCCTCATGTGAAAGTCATAGAGACTAAATACTGATCACTAATGAGACAAGAGGAAGACACCTGTGGACAATTAAGAGGAGAATCAGGTGAGAAACAGGTGACATCTTCACAATAGCTGCATGGCGGCAGACAATACACCCTCAGAGGACATTATGTAATAATGTAGAAAAGGTTAAATCATTACTTTATTTCTACAAGTTAGCAGGAGATGCATTTTTGGGCTCCAAAACCCAAAAATGCATCTCCTGCTAACTTGGAGGGGAAAAAAGAGTTACAAATGATTAAACTTTTCTACATAATCACTAGGGGTGCCTCGATTTCCTTAATTTTGGGAAATCGGCCAATGCTTGCATGAGAAACCGATTTTACAGATTTTTTTTGTTTGAACAACAATTGTCTAAACTTCATTTATATTTCAAAGCACCAGTTGTGACCAGCTAAAACAAGTTTGTATTGTTTCTAGAATATTGTTCAAGGGTCTGTTTTTCAACAAAATAAGATTCAGTGGTGGTCCGTCAGGGCCTGCAAGGCCTTAAGAGAAGGCCTTAAAATTATTTAAAATTAAAATTAAAAATTAAAAAATATATATTTTTTATTATAATATTTTGTCCATGAATACGTATTAAATAATTACAAATGGTCTGGCCGCTTCCTTTCATTGCTACCCCCCTGTTTGCTCTGCTTCCAGAGTGTATTTTAATATTTAAGCATTTAACCACTCACATTTCAGCCACTACTTGTTGCTAGGTAAATTTGAAGCCTTCACTCGACAGCTCTGCTACCCTGAAGCGCGTTCACCAAGCTGTTGCTTCAACCAATCAGATTTTGAGTTGGCGAGACCTGATGCTATGCGCGTCGCCAAAAGCCTTCACTGCAACACGGAAATTTCAGCGTATTCAACCGCTTTGATTGGATAGTCAACGTGTGACGTCATGTCCGCGGCACGGAAGCTGGAAGAAAAAAACAGTCGGGTCGGGCTGGCACTAAAATAAGCTTTTTCGCAATTTTTTTTATTTTTTATAGAATCTAAGTAGGTTTTTACAGTTTTGCAATGGTCCAAAGTTGCTGTGTTATTGGATGTAATGTCCGGTCACACGACCTGAAAGGTAAAAAGATAGAAAACAGACTTTCTGTTTCCTGTTTGCTACAACAACGTGAAGGAGCTCATGTGTCACAGGAGATGAATGGTCTGATATCAGCGGTGACACGTCCTGATACAACTTTCTGCATGTCCCAATATAACTGCTAGTTTGTTCCAGACACTGGTGAGTTTTGTTATATTATTTATAGATGATTACTGTTTGAATTGATTTTGTTTTAAGAAGGAGCAAGTATGATAATATTTTTTCATCTGCTACCTTTCATTTTATATCTTGTTTTTTTCCCTTTCATATGTCTGTAAATTGTCTTTGAGTTTTAAAAAACCTCCCAATTTCAAAGGTTCAACTAACATTTATTTTTATTTTTATTTTTTTATTCATTTTATAA
>JBBPBX010006495.1:20989-37225 GCA_038048925.1 Garcialebias charrua | reverse complement strand
AACAGGTGGAAGGAAACAGGTGGAAGGAATCAAAACTGATTGCTAAACTGAGGCAGAAGGGGTGTGGTGAACAGTTGACTGACAGGGGTGGCTGTGAGAAATGACAGATGGCTGAAAAGCAAAACAGTAGGAAAAAACAAACAATGACATTAGGAGCAGAAGAGTTGAGTCAGGACTGAAGAAGCAGACTGAGGAGGAAGTGAAAAGAAATGACAGACAAAGTACAACACAACAAGAAACAAAGAACAGAACAAAAATCAGAAGGGCAGAAGAACAAAGAACATGAAGGCAGTATGGGAAAAATATGACATTTAATGAGTGGTGTACAGATGAACTGGATAAGCAGGAAGGCATAAGCAGGAAGGCATGGTGAGGAAGACAGGAGCAGAGGAAGGGTGACAGGCATTACTGGGATGAATGGTTAAACTACGTGAGGTCAGGCTAAAGGGAGGCGAGGTCAGGCTAAAGGGAGAGGGTCAGGCTAAAGGGAGAGGGTCAGGCTAAAGGGAGAGGTCAGGCTGGGAGAGGGGTCAGCGGGGCCGCTGACGTGACATAGCCCCCCCTTTAAGGTCCGTCAGGATGCCGGACCTTCCAGGAGAAAGAAGAAACCAAAGCCAGAACAGGCAGGGCGGAGGGGCAAACACAAGGACAGAGGGCAAGGTCAAAAAGCTAAACCAAAACCGACAGGACCAGACCTGGGAACAAGGAGAAACCAAAACACAAAATACACATAAACGGCCCTGGGCTACGTGCAAAACAAGGGACAGCCCGGGTGCCATCCAGAGCGAGGCCAAAGGTCAGGCGGACGTCCCAGGGATCGTCCAGAGCGGGACCAGGGTTCGGGCGGACGTCCAGAGCGGGACCAGGGTTCGGTCGGACGTCTAGAGCCGGACCAGAGTTCGAAGCAGGGCAGAACTGGTCCAGAGAGGGCGATGCTGACAGCAGCTGGGCCAGAGAGGGCGATGCAGGCAGCTGCTGGGCCAGAGAGGGCGATGCTGGCAGCTGCTGAGCAAGAGAGGGCGATGCAGGCAGCTGCTGAGCCAGAGAGGACGGTGCTGGCAGCAGCTGGGCCAGAGAGGGCGATGCAGGCAGCTGCTGGGCCAGAGAGGGCGATGCAGGCAGCTGCTGGGCCAGAGAGGGCGATGCAGGCAGCTGCTGGGCCAGAGAAGGCGGTGCTGGCAGCTGCTGGGCCAGAAAGGGCAGTGCTGACAACTGCTGGGTCAGATGGGAGTCCTGTAGCAGCCGATACGTGGTTGGGTGCCAATGATGAGTCTTCAGTGACAGAATCAGAGCCCATGGCACAGAGCTGTGGGGCCTCGTCTGCAGCAGCCGACGTGAAGAGCTGTGGGGCCTCCTCTTCAGCAGCCGACGTGAAGAGCTGTGGGGCCTCCTCTTCAGCAGCCGACGTGAAGAGCTGTGGGGCCTCCTCTTCAGCAGCCGACGTGAAGAGCTGTGGGGCCTCCTCTTCAGCAGCCGACGTGAAGAGCTGTGGGGCCTCCTCTTCAGCAGCCGACGTGAAGAGCTGTGGGGCCTCCTCTTCAGCAGCCGACGTGAAGAGCTGTGGGGCCTCCTCTTCAGCAGCCGACGTGAAGAGCTGTGGGGCCTCCTCTTCAGCAGCCGACGTGAAGAGCTGTGGGGCCTCCTCTTCAGCAGCCGACGTGAAGAGCTGTGGGGCCTCCTCTTCAGCAGCCGACGTGAAGAGCTGTGGGGCCTCCTCTTCAGCAGCCGACGTGAAGAGCTGTGGGGCCTCCTCTTCAGCAGCCGACGTGAAGAGCTGTGGGGCCTCCTCTTCAGCAGCCGACGTGAAGAGCTGTGGGGCCTCCTCTTCAGCAGCCGACGTGAAGAGCTGTGGGGCCTCCTCTTCAGCAGCCGACGTGAAGAGCTGTGGGGCCTCCTCTTCAGCAGCCGACGTGAAGAGCTGTGGGGCCTCCTCTGTCAGCAGCCGACGTGAAGAGCTGTGGGACCTCCTCTGTAGCAGCCGACGTGAAGAGCTGTGGGGCCTCCTCTGTAGCAGCCGATGTGAAGAGCTGTGGGGCCTCCTCTGTAGCAGCCAACGTGAAGAGCCGTGGAGCCCCTGCAGCAGCAGCGGGCGACGTGGAGGATTACGGCTCAGCAGTAGACAATAAGGAGGCTACTTCTCTTCTTGCAGTCTTAACTGAAGTCAATAGTTGAGTGAGACCTGGGTTTGGCGTGAAACCACTAGATGTAATTAAATGCTCCATGATGGAATATGTCTTGAGTTTATAATGGGGATCAGGGTTTTTGGTAGCAGCATTAAGTAGTCTCTCGATCTGTTGGATAATAACAGTGGTATCTGCGGTAGCAACGGGCGACCTGAAGGTCTGTGGAGCCCCTGCGGCGGCAGTGGGCGACATGAAGGTCTGTGGAGCCCCTGCGGCGGCAGCGGGCAACATGAAGGTCTGTGGAGCCCCTGCGACGGCAGCGGGCTACATGAAGGTCTGTGGAGCCCCTGCGGTGGCAGTGGACGACATGAAGGTCTGTAGAGCCCCTGCGGCGGCAGCGGGCAACATGAAGGTCTGTGGAGCCCCTGCGGCGGCAGCGGGCAACATGAAGGTCTGTGGAGCCCCTGCGGCGGCAGCGGGCGACATGAAGGTCTGTGGAGCCCCTGCGGCGGCAGCGGGCGACATGAAGGTCTGTGGAGCCCCTGCGGCGGCAGCGGGCGACATGAAGGTCTGTGGAGCCCCTGCGGCGGCAGCGGGCGACATGAAGGTCTGTGGAGCCCCTGCGGCGGCAGCGGGCGACATGAAGGTCTGTGGAGCCCCTGCGGCGGCAGCGGGCGACATGAAGGTCTGTGGAGCCCCTGCGGCGGCAGCGGGCGACATGAAGGTCTGTGGAGCCCCTGCGGCGGCAGCGGGCGACATGAAGGTCTGTGGAGCCCCTGCGGCGGCAGCGGGCGACATGAAGGTCTGTGGAGCCCCTGCGGCGGCAGCGGGCGACATGAAGGTCTGTGGAGCCCCTGCGGCGGCAGCGGGCGACATGAAGGTCTGTGGAGCCCCTGCGGCGGCAGCGGGCAACATGAAGGTCTGTGGAGCCCCTGCGGCGGCAACGGGCAACATGAAGGTCTGTAGAGCCCCTACAGTGGCGGCAGCGGGTGACATGAAGGTCTGTGGAGCCCCTACGGCGGCAGCGGGCGACATGAAGGTCTGTGGAGCCGTCGGGCAACATGAAGGTCTGTGGAGCCCCTGCAGTAGCGGCAGCGGGTGACATGAAGGTCTGTGAAGCCCCTGCGGCGGCAGCAGGCAACGTTGAGGTCTGAGGAGCCTCAGGAGCAGGGATGGGTGACTCAGACAGAGAGACGGTTTGGGTCCCACGCCGACCTCTCCTTCTGCGGCGGCGAGAAGTCGGACTGGTGGGTGGTGGAGGTGCCAAAGCTTCAGCAGGTGATTGAGGAGTCAAGAGAGCTGGTGAAGTGACCCCCTCAGGTAAGCAGGTGTGAGGAGCAACCGTCTGGACCTCCTCATGGCTGGGCGAACGCAGGTACCTTGCCTCCACATAAGCCTGCCAACGTCTCTGCACCTCTGGTGAATCAAGGCTGTACTGCCCCTGCAGCAACATCCCCCCACGCTCCTCCTGCAAGCGGGAGCCGAGCTGAGACCTTCGTCGACCCCTCTGACCTCGGCGGCGTGAGCTTGGAGCAGAGGGGAACCACTACTCCTCGTCAGTGTCTGGTTCCTCCTCTGAAGGTTCCTCATGAAGCCACTGAGGTGGATAGGAGAAAACGGGCTTTATAGCCAGGCGGGTTCCCCTGAACAGGCTTTTCCTCTCCTCCTCTCTCTCCCTCTGGGCAGTCTTCTAAGCCACACGGGCAAAAAACTCAAACAAGGTGATCATCCTACCTTTGGGTTCAGTTAGGCCAGTCATTCTGTCACGATCCGTTTAGGTTTGAACCCAAAGAGCAGGCAGGATGATGAAGCAGGAGATTTGTTTTAAAACAAAACTTATTTATTTTCAAACAACACAAAACAAAAAGCCGGCGTGGCAGCAAAAACTACAAACTGAGGTTTAGGCAGGCAAAACAGGAAGGGTAAGGATTCAGGTAGGAACAGAGAAGGACCGTGTTGTGAGCTGCAACCAAAAATACAACAATGACTGGACAACTGCAGGTGGACTGACATGAGCTGAAATGCTGAGCTGAACAGGTGGAAGGAAACAGGTGGAAGGAATGAAAACTGATTGCTAAACTGAGGCAGAAGGGGTGTGGTGAACAGTTGACTGACAGGGGTGGCTGTGAGAAATGACAGATGGCTGAAAAGCAAAACAGTAAGAAAAACAAACAATGACATTAGGAGCAGAAGAGTTGAATCAGGACTGAAGAAGCAGATTGAGGAGGAAGTGAAAAGAAATGACAGACAAAGTACAACACAACAAGAAACAAAGAACAGAACAAAAATCAGAAGGGCAGAAGAACAAAGAACATGAAGGCAGTATGGGAAAAATATGACATTTAATGAGTGGTGTACAGATGAACTGGATAAGCAGGAAGGCATAAGCAGGAAGGCATGGTGAGGAAGACAGGAGCAGAGGAAGGGTGACAGGCATTACTGGGATGAATGGTTAAACTACGTGAGGTCAGGCTAAAGGGAGGCAAGGTCAGGCTAAAGGGAGGCAAGGTCAGGCTAAAGGGAGAGGGTCAGGCTAAAGGGAGAGGGTCAGGCTAAAGGGAGAGGGTCAGGCTAAAGGGAGAGGGTCAGGCTAAAGGGAGAGGGTCAGGCTAAAGGGAGAGGGTCAGGCTAAAGGGAGAGGGTCAGGCTAAAGGGAGAGGGTCAGGCTAAAGGGAGAGGGTCAGGCTAAAGGGAGAGGGTCAGGCTAAAGGGAGAGGGTCAGGCTAAAGGGAGAGGGTCAGGCTAAAGGGAGAGGGTCAGGCTAAAGGGAGAGGGTCAGGCTAAAGGGAGAGGGTCAGGCTAAAGGGAGAGGGTCAGGCTAAAGGGAGAGGGTCAGGCTAAAGGGAGAGGGTCAGGCTAAAGGGAGAGGGTCAGGCTAAAGGGAGAGGGTCAGGCTAAAGGGAGAGGGTCAGGCTAAAGGGAGAGGGTCAGGCTAAAGGGAGAGGGTCAGGCTAAAGGGAGAGGGTCAGGCTAAAGGGAGAGGGTCAGGCTAAAGGGAGAGGGTCAGGCTAAAGGGAGAGGGTCAGGCTAAAGGGAGAGGGTCAGGCTAAAGGGAGAGGGTCAGGCTAAAGGGAGAGGGTCAGGCTAAAGGGAGAGGGTCAGGCTAAAGGGAGAGGGTCAGGCTAAAGGGAGAGGGTCAGGCTAAAGGGAGAGGGTCAGGCTAAAGGGAGAGGGTCAGGCTAAAGGGAGAGGGTCAGGCTAAAGGGAGAGGGGTCAGCGGGGCCGCTGACGTGACACCCTCCTATATCAAAGGATTAGACAGGTAAGGGTGATATCAAATTTTCTACATAATGACACATGTCCACTGTGCTATTGTGCTGTAATATAATTAACTTGCAGCTGCATGATAAAAAATTTTTTGCAGAATTGTTCATTAGTTTAAAGATTACTCACCTACCCTAGTTATATTGTTTAATTTATGTATTATTTATGAGATTTTAGAACTAATGATAACCAAACCACTGGACCGTTTTTATTTAAATTAATCTGCCAACAAAAACAACTTTTTTCTAGTGCTTAGAGAGTGTTCACGCGAGGGGCCATGCAGTTCTCGGCAGCCATGTTGTTTCTGGCTGCTAATGTGAGCTAGCTAGGCTAGCCCCACTAGCATTAGCTCTGTGCAGCCTACGGGCGCCTGGCTAGTTAATGGTTTTTCAAAAGCACAGACTCGAGCTTTCTTCAGATCAGAACCACTCCTCCAGAACCGACATGAGAACATTTGTTAAATGTATCATTATCTTCCGGTTCCGGTTCTGTGAGGTGCGGACGTGGGGAATGAGCTACTGCTGAAAAACTCTATACTTGTGCGTGAGTATTATGATAAAGCTTTGGTAAGTCCATATTTATTTAAATAAACTATATAACTAAATGTAAGATCATTTAAAAAGGTATTAAAAATTTGATAACCGATCTTTTCTCCCCCCATTATTTCCACAAACTGGACGTGGAAACGTCGGAGAGCCTTGAGTTGTTTATCGACGATTATTTTGAAAGGTTTGTCATGAGCGACCCTAATGTAACATCCGGTGCGGGTAGCGATTCGGCTAACACGAGCGGTAGCGGTGGCGAGTCGAAGCCGAATGCTAAACGGTACCGAGAGGGAAGCTCAGATAGCGTTTCGGAACCTTCGGTGGATAATTCAGGCTTCGTGACGATTCTGGAGTCAATTGATAAAAAGCTGTCTAGCTTGGACGCCCGGCTAGCGTTAGTAGAGGAGCTACAGAAGGAAGTAATGGGGTTAAAACAATCACTGGAGTTCACCCAGGAACAGGTAGCATCTCTAGCTAATGAAAACATTGAGCTAAAGGTAACAGTTGGACAGCTTAAAGATCAGATGTTGCAACTTTCCGGGGATAATAAAAAATTTAAAGAGTCAGTATTAGATATCCAAGCCAGAAGTATGCGGGATAATGTTATTTTCTCTGGGATTCCGGAGGGGGCGGAGGAAAATCCGGAGGCCTTGGTTCGGGACTTCTTTCAAAAACAGCTAAAGTTGCCGAGTGAAACCATTAAAGCAATTACTTTTCATCGAGTTCACCGCCTCGGTGCTAAACGGCCTGGGAACACTAGACCGCGCCCGATAATAGCTAAATTCGAACATTATAAACAAAAGGAACAGGTTAAAAGCCGAGGTAGGGAACTACGTGGGACACATTTTAGTATGAACGATCAATATCCTGCAGAAATCCTGAGCAGAAGGAAAGTACTATTCCCGATAAGAAAGAAAAATATAAGCGAAGGAATAAGAGCTAACATCTCCGTGGATAAACTCTATATAAACGGTCAGCTGTTTAGAGATCCAGAAACTACTCCTTGGCTTTATTAGCCATATGATCAAGGTAAGAACTATATCGGTTGCTAATATTGATTAATATTATTAAATATAGTATTTGTTAATATTACTTACCAGATATATTTAATTTTTTTTCAGCACAGCTCGGTGGTGGGACACACTCAGATAGTGGTGATACACAAGGTGGGATGACACTTGATGTGGTAAGAGGGTGTTTTTGTTGTTTTTTCTTATCTGAATTATGTTTCCATGTATATCATTTCTCTTTGTTTTCTTGTCTATATTTTTCTAACTCAACAATTATCAGCGCACAAGCACAAGGGTTCACACACGTCTTTGTATATCCATACAATTACTTTATGAATGAAAACTTCCCTGATTCATTTTCAAAAGAAACAGCAATTACTTTATTTAAAAATCATATATAGTTATTCATTAAGGGATATGTTTTTGTCTGGATATATTACTATCTTATATATTTCAGATAATGGGTGTGGTTTAGCTATATTATCATTAGCACAGGTATGGGTACCTTAGGGTTTGTCACATGGAACATTAATGGAGCCGGTAGCCAACGTAAAAAATATAGAATTTTTAACCAGATTAAAAGATTAAAGGCAGATGTTGTATTACTCCAAGAAATTCATAAATTGGCATCAACTGTGGAGGAGCTTAAATCTTCAGAGTTTCCTAATGTATTCTCAGCATGTTATAATTCAAGACAAAGAGGGGTGGCAATTTTAATACATAAAAATGTTAACTTCACAGTATTAGAACAGGTTATAGACCCACACGGTAGATATATAATATTAAAGTTATCAATATTTAGACAAAATTATTGTATTGTTAGCATATACAGGTAGTCCCCGACTTACGAGCGAGTTCCGTTACAACGAGTTGCTCGTAACATGGAAATCTCGTAATTCGGAACGGCCGCCACGTGTCTCGTAAGTCCGGAATTTCGCTCGTAAGTTGGAACGGTTTTGCTAGCGCGACTACAAACACTCGTTTTTCATCGAAAAACTGCTTACGAGTGCATAAAAATGATCGGAAACGTGTGTCCACATGTTTAGCTAACGAACTGTGGTGAAAAAACACAGAAAAACTCGGTATTTTTTGCGTTTTTTCCAAAAATTCGCCAGCTCGTAAGTCCGGAACCTCGTAGGTCAGAGCGCTCGTAAGTCGGGGACTACCTGTATGGACCGAATGTAGACGACGCAGCTTTTTTTCATGATTTTTTTTCCACCCTATCAAATCACATGGATTCCTCACTGGTGATGGGAGGTGATCTCAACTTTGGTTTAGATGACAAATTAGACAGACTGAATGCAGCGGGAACTCAACGCAGTTGGCAATCTATAAATATAGTTAAACAGTATATGAATGATTATGGGCTCTGCGATGCATGGCGTTGTTTTCACCCTGATAGCAAAGAATATTCATTCTTTTCACATGTGCATCACTCATATTCTCGTCTAGATTATTTCATAGTAAGCAATTCATTGATGACAAACATTTCAGACACTAAGATACACCCTATTGCTGTCAGCGATCATGCACCAGTTACTGTAAATTTAGATTTAAAAAAAACAACAACAAAAAATATAAATTGGAGATTAAATACATCACTGCTACAAGAAGAAGAATTTTTGCAATATTTTAAAAAAGAATGGGCATCGTATCTAGAGTTTAATGACTTGCCAGGAACTTCAGCATGTACACTTTGGGAGGCTGGGAAAACAGTCATGAGAGGTAAAATAATATCCTATTCAACAAATAAAAAGAAAAAAGAAAATAAACGTATTGATGAATTAGAGAAATCCATTAAATTGTTAGAAGGTCTACAAGGTGAGGAAACACAGCAAAAGCTACGCAAATTAAAATTAGAACTAAATGAATATATTGATAAGAAAAATAAATTCTTGATACAAAGACTTAGATTAGATCATTTTGAATACGGTAATAAATCAGGGAACTTTTTAGCTAATCAACTCAAATTAAACAAAGAAAAAACATCTATATATGGTATTAAAGATGAAAATGGAAATATATTTTATGATGAGGGAAAAATAAACGATGTTTTTAAAGATTTCTATAAAACTCTATACACTCCACAAATAAATCCATCTAATGAGGATATTAATGAATTCTTGGAGAAAGTAACACTTCCAAAACTAGATATTAGTCAGTCATCAAAACTAGACTCACCATTAACATCAGATGAGCTCCATGAAGCAATTAAAAGCATGCCTAATAAGAAATCTCCAGGTCCTGATGGCTATCCAGTGGAATTCTATAAAGAATTCTGGGATATACTGGAACCGATATTCTATAGAGTGCTACTTGAGTCAGAAGGAAATGGCAGGCTACCAACACATATGAATTCAGCTAACATTAGTCTCTTATTAAAATCAGGCAAAGACCCAGTATTACCTACCAGTTATCGTCCAATCTCTCTTATTAATGTAGATGTTAAAATAATTTGTAAAGTCTTATCAAAAAGACTAGAGAAGATAACTCCTGTTATTATACATCCAGACCAAACCGGATTCATAAAGGGAAGACACTCGAACACAAACACTCGCAGATTATATAATGTAATAGAGTATTCGTATTTTAAAAATATTGAAACAGCTATTTTTTCTTTAGATGCTGAAAAAGCATTCGATAGAGTAAATTGGAATTTTTTATTTGCTACCTTAAATAAATTTGGTTTTGGGAATTACTTCATTAACTGGTTAAAAATATTATATAGTTCACCAACAGCGTGCGTCAGGACAAATAATCAATTATCTTCAAGCTTCTGTTTACAGAGGGGCACCAGGCAAGGTTGCCCACTTTCACCAGCATTATTTGCTATTTTTATTGAACCTTTAGCAGCAGCAATAAGGCAAAGTGCTGATATTAAAGGAATAAAGGGTAGAAACATAGAACATAAAATTAGTCTTTATGCTGATGATGTTTTGCTTTTTCTTGAGAACTCAGGAAACTCAATATCTAATGTTATCAAGTTAATAAACTCATTCTCAAAAGTTTCTGATTACTCTATAAACTGGACAAAATCTACAGTTCTTCCAATAAATTGCGTGTTTAATAATTCTCTTAATGAAAGACTGCAATCAGGTAACATTAAATATTTAGGTGTTAATATCTCTCCTAAATTAGAGGATTTAATAAAATTAAATCATATCCCATTATTAAAGAAAATTGAAGACGATCTTACTAGATGGAGATCTCTACCCATATCACTTATGGGAAGAGTTGCCTCAGTAAAAATGATGGTGCTGCCGAGAATAAATTATTTATTCTCAATGATTCCAAATAAACCTTCAACTGAATGGTTTAAGTCCCTGGACTCTTCTATATCTAAATTCCTTTGGAAAAATAAAACTCCACGTATTAGTTTAAAAACATTACAGAAATCTAAAGATACCGGAGGATTAGAACTTCCAAACTTTTATTACTACTATTTAGCCAACAGGTTACAATATATATCAAAGTGGTTAAAACCGAATGCACTAGATGAAACTTGGATAGATATAGAACAAACTTTATGTAATAATATTAGGATTTCAGATCTACCATTTATCAGTACAGATTTAAAAAGACATGTCTGCTTTAAGAGCATCAATATTGGCTCATCTCTGACAGCATGGTGGGAGTATCTGAAAATGACAAAGTCTTCACTACTCCCATGCAGACATACACCTCTCTGGAACAATCCTGACATTCAACAAGAAAATAATATGTTAAATTTCTCAGGTTGGAGAATGAAAGGTATTGAATGTCTGGAACACATATTTGAGGGTATAGACTTTATTCCATTTAATAAATTAATAATACAATATGGCATTGATAATAAATATTTCCTACAATACCAACAAATTAAGTCAATTGTAAAAAAGAAATTTAAGCTTAATAAAACAGTGTTGGAAACACCAACATGTGTGTTAGAGTTTATTAATTTTCAACCACCCAAATTATTATCTAAAATATACAAAAAATTGTCTAGAATCGATGACTCGATAGCACTACCTGTTGAAAAATGGGAGTCAGATTTATCAATCAACTTTGAACAAAAAATTTGGTCTCAAGTATGTTCAAATACTTTTAAATTGACTAGAATCTCCAATTTACAATTAATACAATATAAGGTTCTCTATAGAGTACATTATACAGGTCAGCGAATGTTTAAGATGGGCTTTATACCATCTAACAAGTGCTCACAGTGCATAAGTAATACACCTGATGATTATATTCACGCGCTCTGGTTCTGTCCACCCGTTCAGAGGTTCTGGGTACAGGTATGTGAAGACTTGTCTAAATGTTTGAAATTTAATATCCCACTCTCTCCATCTGTTTGCTTATTGGGTATCTTTGAAGATGTTATACTAGAAAAAAATACATCCTATATGCTTTTCACTGCCTTATGCATCGCAAAGAAAACCATACTCGTAAATTGGAAAAATAAAAATAATCTTAGCATTAATCAGTATAAAAATCTTCTGTTAGATCATATTAGTCTTGAAACAGCATCTGCCGACACATTGGATCAATCTATTTGGCATTCTTTGATCGGTTCCGTTACGTAGTGAGGGTGGGGGGTCTGGGATGTGGCCTTGTGGGGCATTGGGGCTGGAGGGGGGAGGTTGGGGTTTGGGGCACCGGGGGGTTGGGGCTGCTTGGGCGGGGAGGACCCTGTCTTCGACCTGGGGAGGACCGGGGGGGTTCTGGGGGATATCTGCTAGGGGCGGCATGCGGGCCCTCGGGTGGTCGGTGGCGGCAGTCATGGGTCGCCGGTCGGTGACCCGGCTGTGCTGGGGTGGTTTCGGGGCGGGTGCCGGGGGCTTGGGACTCTGGGGACGTGTCGTCCCCGGGCTTGGGCCTGGTGGGGATCGGGGATCGTGGGCTCTGGTGGGCGGGTCGCCGGGCATGGGCTGACTGGCGCTCTGGTGCCCGGCTCTGGCCGGGGGCCCTCGGCTCGCTGGTGGGTTGGGGGTTCATATGCTGGGGGGTGGGTGTCTGGGGGCGTGACTGGTGGCCAATGGGAGGGGGCGGGCAAACCCAGCCTGGGTGTCTAATGTGTTATGTGTTCTGAAAGTTGTTAATATGAAGGGTGGGTGTAGTATTTCTTCTGGGGTGGGGATTGAGTGGATGTCCTTGATGATGGTCTTGGACTATGCTTGGCCGGTGTGCGGGCCCTGGTTGGGGCCTGTTCTTGGTGCTTCCTGGCTCTGTCGGCGGTTGGGCGGGCGCTCTTGGCCGTGTCGTCCATGTGGGATTTTGTGTCCTCTAGGGCGGCGGGCTGACTGCGGTTCGCAGGGGTCACGGCGGCCCTGGTGGGTGTGGGCTGTTGGTTCTGCTGTTGGCGGCCCTCGGGGCCGTGTCCCTCTCTGGTCTTGGCTCAATGGCCTGGCGGTCGGAGAGGTGTTTCTTTTTCCTCGCTCCTTGGGTGGACCTTGGCGAGCTGGGGGGGTACGCAGGGTCAGCGGGGGAGCTGACTCGCTGTGGGAGCACTGTTCCTGCAGATATTTTTCTCCCCATCCCTCAACACGCACCTCCGCCCTCTTCATCTTAAATTAATACATGTAGGGAATTTGAGTCTCGGGTGTGCTGCAATGGTTCTACATCTCTGTTGTTCAGAACACCTGGGACTCAATTTTATATACACTTTAGACATTCATTCATAAACTTCTTCATAAAAGTCACATATAGGGAATGGATTGAGCACTATGGCTATGGGTGGCGGGATGACACCAATCTCACCCCCATGCCTATGCTCACTCAACATTATGCATTTAGACAATTAGGGCTTGGGTTAGAGTTGGAGTGGAGGGGAAACTGGTACAATGCCAGCCTTTGCTCCTTCTCTTTCCTTTTTAAGTACACTTTAGAACAACACTCACCAACAGTACATTTGGGGACGGGGGTGTGTGTGTCGGGGTCTTGATTTGTTAATTTCAATTTTATTTATTTATGTATTTATTTATATATATATATATATATTATTTATTTATTTTTCTCTTACCCCCCTGGTTGCCTGGCGGACATTCTGGGGGTGGGCCGTCAGGGGTTGTGCTGGGGTGTGGGGGGGTTCGGGGCCTGCGGGTTTGCCGTGGGCGGGACTGGCAGTGCGCTCCCCCTGGGGCTGCTTGGGCTCGAGTGTCCTGCCCTGTCCTGTCGGCGGGGCGCGGGGTGGGCCGGATCTTGGATGTCTGCTACTCTCCACCCCAGAATGAATGGGCCTACCTCCTGGGTTTGGATGTGGGCTGCCCCATGTAGGGAGCAGGTACATGTCTTGGACCTGGGGGGTATAGAGTGTGCTTCGGGATTATGATTGGAGCGTGTCGTTATTGTTTGTCTTTCTATGACTGAGGGTGAGGATGAGGGTGGGTCTGAATGAGTGTGTCTGTGTATGAATGTTTAAGTGTCAGGCTGGGACTTGGACTGCCCCCTCTCTGATACTTCTGAGGCTACCTAGTGTCGCGCTCCTGCCACGTGGCCCCCTGGTGGGTGTTCCTCTGCCTGCGGGCGTGCTTGGGACCCTCACTATCTGGGGCTGGGCGCTTGGGCGTTGGTCGGCTCGGCCTGGTGGCTGCCTGGTGGGGCTCGGGTCCTCTGGTCCTGTCGGGTCTGGGCCTGAGGGGTGGGCGTCCCCGGTGCCCGAGCATCGGTGACCGGCCCTGGGGCTACGTCGGTGCAGCGGGCTCTGGCGGGGGCCTGTGTATTTGTCGCTGTTGACCCCGGGGGGTCATTGTGTGTGGTCCCTGGTGGGGTTCGTCCGGTTCTTCCCCTTGGTCGGATCTGGGGAGTGGACGAGTGGCTCGTCCTGTTCGGGTGGTCCTGGGGACTCTGGGCTCGGGGTCCTTCCTGGGGTCTTGGGCTTTGATCGCCCTTTCGTCTGTCTCGGGCTTTGGGGGGACAGATCTCTGATGCTTCACAATCGCTACTAAATGTTCTATTGGAGGAACCTTATTCACTTATGCATGCTCACAACCACACACAAATGGATGCAGGGATGTATATGTAGATATATGTAGATGGGTATATAAATGAATATAAATATATATGTATGTATACTGTATATATATTTGTAGGTATGGGTATGTTTATATATAGAAATCTAATGCAAGGTCATGAATATTATCAGTCTTTATGCTTGTATGTTTCGTTGCTGTGTTCTGTCATGTGCTTTGCAGGATTGTGGACGGAGGTTTGGTGTGTTTGCCTTGTGCTCTTTTTGTGGATAATTGTTGTTTTGTTGTCTCACTTTCTCTTTTCTTTCTTTCTCTCTATTAAAAAAAAATAAAAAAATAAAATAAAAAAAAATACATATTGGAGTGAGAGGATGGCTATAAGGTGTGAAGGGAGGCCATCTATAAATGGAAAAAAAATCTTTTTATTTTTTTTAAATAATAAAAAAAATAAAAAAAAATCATTATCTACAAACGAAGCAGTCACTTTTGGCACACAGGCCCGAAGCCTGTTAAGCTAAGGCTAGTGAAAGCTAGCTCTTAATTCATTGAAACAAGAAGTCCTGAAAAATAACTATAAATCAACCAAGGGCAGAAAAAATAAATGAATAAATAAAACACTGTTTAAAACCATTCTCCTGATTTCAGCTTAAATGTGAATTCAATCCGAGTCGATCTGAACCAAATCTTATTAGCTTAGCACAAACCCGAAGAACCTGGCAGAACCACCCAACAGCAATTCACGTAATTTAAAACACATCAAAGAATGAAGCTCAAAACAAGAGCCAGCAAGGAAGCAGTAGAACAAAGTCAAGAAACAGAAACACAGTTTAAAACTAGGGTGACTCGCCTGATTCTTAGCTTTTGAGCTAGCAGTTAGCCCAACACGGTCGGGTGACGTGGCTCAAAGAAAACATTTAAAATAAAGCATGTGAAACCCACAAACGACCAGAATACAACGCTAGCAAGCAGTTTAAAGAGCAGAAGAAAACAGTTCGTAGTAAGTGCGAATCGTAGGGTTAAAATTTAAATTTCTCTGAAGTGAACTCTTGCCAATCAACCGGAATTCCCACTTTCATCTGCACAAACAAGTACATAACAGTTTGAAGAGTTTACTTACAGTGCAAGAAGTTAATCCACCGAAGGAGACGTCTCTGTAGCTGCATCCAGCTCGAACGACGCCCTTAACTGAAGACTGGTTTAAAAAAAAGCGCGCGCACAAATGAACATCCGCTTCAGAGGGCTGATTCAAATGAGGCAGGCGGAGCAATCCAAAACACCTGAAGCAACCTACGCACCACGAATCACGGCCGGACCTGTTACGTTGACAGTGTAAAGGTCGCTCGAGTGTCGGCTGTAGCCCTGTTCCGGAGCAGAGCTGGTCCTGAGGCACAAAACGTAGACACGCAGAGCGGACGCAGGGCGGACCTAAACGGGTCCGCCCCGGAGTCCTCTGCTATGAGGGACCTCTGCTATAATTTCGAGCTAACAAATAATTGTTTAGGTAGCCTTCTTCAGAGAAACAAGCTGCTCCACCATCTTTTTTTTCTTCCTAAAAGCCTCTCAGCTTTTGCTGAAGCCAGTCCCTGAAACGGTCGTTTTGTAGTCCAAAAACACTACGAAACAGTTGCATGATTCACTGGAAATATGTTTAAAGTTATAAAACACTCACCATTTACTATATTCCAGAAGAGCTGTGGTTGTATGTCAGCCACTCTCCTTCCCATTGTGGCTGGACGTCTGCCAGCAAATACAGAAATGCCTGAACTTCCACGTTTGTGACATATTACCCTGTAAATACTCAAAAATATGCTCCACTGACTTGTTGTCTATTTTGGCGGGTGAAAAAGAAAAAGGTGGTTTGGATTTCCTGGAAAACTGAATCTCCGCCCTCCAACCTAGGAATACGCCCCCTGACCAATCAGTGACCACATCAAAGTCAAAGTCAAAGTCAACTTTATTGTCAGATCTGCAATATGTACAGTGCAGGACATACACAGGACCGAAATTGCGTTTCTCTCAGTCCCTCGGTGCAACAGTAAACATCTAAACATTGAAACACTGAAACATATAATAATAGACATAAGCATAAAATAGTAAAACTAACACTGTCCTGAGTTTTTTGCATAGTGGTATAAGAGTATGAAAATTTACACCAACTCTAAAACTAAAACATTAAACATTTAATGAACATAATATTGTCCTGAGTTTTTGCATACTAGTATAAAAAAAGAGTATAAAAAGTATAACTAAAATAAACTAAAGGTTTCTAGCATTGACATTTGCAAAGTGGCAAAGCAGCGTATGAGTCAATGTACACAGTATATGTATGAGGTAGTAGTTGATG
>JBBPBX010006495.1:0-13575 GCA_038048925.1 Garcialebias charrua | reverse complement strand
CACACATGGATATGATAATGGCATCTTGAATTTTGATGGGGCTACCCAATAATCAAAAATAAATGTTCTTACGACTAGATGCAGCCACACACCAAAATGGAAGCCTGTACCTCACATTTTTCAAGTTATTTTGATCACAACCTGCCTGGACTGACTGAAGGATGGTATTTCTAATTTCCCCTCTTTGCTCCATGACGGGGGACAGGCCCAGCATGGATAATCGGGACGGTCTGGAAATTTCCCGGTGGGCTGGTCTGATTTGCGGGCTACAGGAATGACGCTTCCTTTAACATATAAACACAGAACAGGCTACCGCTGCTCCTGGGCCACCCCACCTACATGGTAGCTCTCTTTTTTCTTATTTTTTCCAAAAGTTGGATCTGTGATACAACCTGTCAATCAATCCAGTAGGTGTGTCAGCAAATGACCGATCAATATCCTCAATTTGTCCCAAAGGTAAACGCCCCTTACTTGCATATCTGGGGCTGGATTCTTGATGCTTGCACTTAGTGGTTTTGTGAAAATCTATCAGGAAAAAATTGTTAAACTGTGTCAATGGAGAACATGCAGATCCAGACATGTGTTACCCTGAGCGTTTAAAGGGTTTGATACAGTTTATTCATTTCTAAAGTAAAATGGAGTTTAGAAAAAAAATGTAAAAAGCTAGCAACCAACCCCATCAGCTGATCACAAGTTATAAAAAGGAAGTATCTACCACATCTTCATCTCTATGAAAGTAACTGCCGGTAAAGCCTCCATTTTCTGTAATAATTACATTGTACCCTCATAGCAGAGGACTCCGGGGTGGACCCGTTTAGGTCCGCCCCGGAGTCCGCCCTGCGTGTCTACGTTTTGCGCCTCAGGACCAGCTCTGCTCCGGAACAGGGCTACAGCCGACACTCGAGCGACCCCTACACTGTCAACGTAACGGATCCGGCCGTGATTCGTGGGGTGTAGGTTGCTTCAGGCGTTTTGGATTGCTCCGCCTGCCTCATTTGAATCAGCCCTCTGAAGCGGATGTTCATCTGCGCGCGTGCTTTTTTTAAACCAGTCTTCAGTTGCGTCGTTCGAGCTGGATGCAGCTACAGAGACATCTCCTTCTGTGTGCTGGTGAAGATTCTCAGTCGTCCAGGACATGATAAATCAAAAAGGTGTTCAATACTGAACTTTATTTGTAACAGAAGACGTTTCGCTTCAAGGGAACTCCCTACTGTTAAGGTGTGATCTGTCAATTTACATGTATGTGTTACCTCAGCTTGCAATTTACATATGTTGGTGCGTGACTCCTGTTATAAATCCACGCGCACACAGTCTGGTTCATTGAATTGATAAAGCTCCTCGGATGAGAAGCGAAACGTCTTCTGTTACAAATAAAGTCCAGTTGATCTTGTATTGAACGCCTTTTTGACTCCTTCTGTGTATTAACTTCTTGCACTGTAAGTAAACTCTTCAAACTGTTATGTATTTGTTTGTGCAGATGAAAGTGGGAATTCCGGTTGATTGGCGAGAGTTCACTTCAGAGAAATTTAAATTTTAACCCTACGATTCACACTTACTACGAACTGTTTTCTTCTGCTCTTTAAACTGCTTGCTAGCGTTGTATTCTGGTCGTTTGTGGGTTTCACATGCTTTATTTTAAGTGTTTTCTTTGAGCCACGTGACCCGACCGTGTTGGGCAAACTGCTAGCTCAAAAGCTAAGAATCGGGCGAGTCACCCTAGTTTTAAACTGTGTTTCTGGTTCTTGACTTTGTTCTAGTGCTTCCTTGCTGGCTCTTGTTTTGAGCTTCATTCTTTGATGTGTTTTAAATCACGTGAATTGCTGTTGAGTGGTTCTTCCAGGTTCTTCGGGTTTGTGCTAAGCTAATAAGATTTGGTTCGGATCGACTCAGATTGAATTCACATTTAAGCTGAAATCAGGAGAATGGTTTTAAACAGTGTTTTATTTATTCATTTATTTTTTTCTGCCCTTTGTTGATTTTTTGTTATTTTTCAGGACTTCTTGTTTCAATGTATTGAGAGCTAGCTTTCACTAGCCTTAGCTTAACAGGCTTCGGGCCCGTGTGCCAGAAGTGACTGCTTCGTTTGTAGATAATGATACATTTAACAAATGTTCTCATGTCGGTTCTGGAGGAGTGGTTCTGATCTGAAGAAAGCTCGAGTGTGTGCTTTTGAAAAACCATTAACTAGCCAAGCGCCCGTAGGCTGCACAGAGATAATGCTAGTGGGGCTAGCTCACGTTAGCAGCCAGAAACAACATGGCTGCCGAGAACTGCATGGCCCCTCGCGTGAACGCTCTCTAAGTGCTAGAAAAAAGTTGTTTTTGTTGGCAGATTAATTTAAATAAAAACGGTCCAGTGGTTTAGTTATTAGTTCTAAAAACTCATAAATAATACATAAATTAAACAATATAACTAGGGTAGGTGAGTAATCTTTAAACTAATGAACAATTCTACAAGTTTTTTTTTCTTCATGCAGCTGCAAGTTAATTATATTACAGCACAATAGCACAGTGGACATGTGTCATTATGTAGAAAATTTGACATCACCCTTACCTGTCTAATCCTTTGATATAGGAGGGGATATATTTTTTGACAAGGCCAACATTTCTAAAAATCCTATTTTTTTCCCAGTGGTCTAAGTAATATCCCAATTTTCTGAGATTCTGAATTTAGGGTTTTCATTAGTTATCAGTTATAACCATCAACATTAAAAGAAATAAACACTGCACTAAAAGGCCTAATATCCGGGGAGATACAACAGTATGCAAGTCATATGTTCTCATATCCAGTATGTTTCCGGTGATATACGGGGAGTTCTCATCTGTAACAGATCCTAGTACAGGATATCCCATGTATACCCATCTGTGATAGATCCTAGCACTGGATATTTTCTGGATACTCATACATGATCAATCCAAGTATAGGATATTTTCTGGATACACATCTGCTATAGATCCTAGTATAGAATATTTTATGTATACCCATACTTGAGATATCCTAGTATTGGATATTTTCTGGATACCTATATGAGAAAGATCCTACTATTGGATATTTTCTGGATACCTAGCAATTAGGTTTCTTAATGCACAATAATTTTAACACTGTTATTTTAATGTTTTATTGTCTTGTGTTGATATGTGTATGTGTGTGTAAGTGCATATGTATGTATGAAACTGTGCACACCTATTGACTGCAAATCTAATTGCCCCTCGGGGATAATAAAGGAACTTGAAACTTGAAACCTATATGAGAAAGATCCTACTATTGGATATTTTCCATATACGTATCTGTGATAGATCCTAGTATTGGATATTTTTGGATACCCAAACATAATAAATCCTAGCATTGGATATTTTCCAGATACAAATCTGTGATAGATCCTAGTATTGGATATTTTGTGGATACTCATACATAATAAATCCTAGTATTGGATATTTTCTGGATACACATCTGTGATAGATCCTAGTATTTGATATTTTCTGGATACCCATACATAATAAATCCTAGTATTGTATATTTTCCGGATACACATCTGGCAGATCCTCATATTGCATATTTTCTGGATATCCATACATAATAAATCCTAGCATTGGATATTTTCCGGATACACATCTGTGATAGATCCTAATGTTGGATATTTTTTGGATACCCATCTGACAGATCCTCATATAGGATATTTTCTGGATACCCATACATAATAAATCCTAGCATTGGATATTTTCCGGATACACATCTGTGATAGATCCTAATGTTGGATATTTTCTGGATACCCATCTGACAGATCCTCATATAGGATATTTTCTGGATACCCATACATAATAAATCCTAGCATATGGATATTTTCCGGATATACATCTGACAGATCCTAGTATTGGATATTGTCTAGATACCCATACTTAAAAAATCCTAGCATTTGGATACTTTCCGGATACACATCTGTGATAGATCCTAATATTGGATATTTTCTGGATACCTATACATAGTAAATCCTAGTATTTGACATTTTCCAGATACACATCTGACAGATCCTCATATTAGATATTTTCTGGATACCCATACATAATAAATCCTAGCATTTGGATATTTCCGGATACACATCTGACAGATCCTAGTATTGGATATTGTCTGGATACCCATACATAAAAAATCCTAGCATTTGGATACTTTCCGGATACACATCTGTGATAGATCCTAATGTTCGATATTTTCTGGATACCCATACATAGTAAATCCTAGTATTTGACATTTTCCGGATACACATCTGACAGATCCTCATATAGGATATTTTTTGGATACCTATACATAAAAAATCCTAGCATTTGGATAATTTCCAGATACACATCTGTGATAGATCCTAATATTGGATATTTTCTGGATATCCATACATATTAAATCCAAGTATTGGATATTTTCCAGATACACATCTGACAGATCCTAGTATTGGATATTGTCTGGATACCCATACATGAAAAATCCTAGTATAGGATATTTTCCGTATATATATATATATATATATATATATATATATATATATATATATATTTATATATATATATATATATATTAACTGTACACAATATTGCATATTGTGTGTATGTGTATGGGGGTGCACGCGTGCGCGTGTGTGTAAAATTTTATCTTTACACAAATCCTAAAGGATTTTCTTTTTCTATCAAATGTTTATTACATAGATAGGGGACGTATCAATGTGAAAGATTAGCAACAAAACTGACCTTTTTTCATTCAACCTTTATTTATACAGGATAGCCTCGTTGAGTTTAGTATCAAATTCTCCCTGTGGTATCCCTCATGGCCAAAACTGTTCCATTGACCTCCAAATAAAATTAAAATTGTGTTTTTATCTCTCTTTAATTAGCTTTAAACTCTACAATTCAGCTGTTTTTCCATAGTAAGAAATCCTTGTATTTTGAGATTATTTTTTATTGCATCATGAAACCACCAGGGAGCACTAAAAGTTATCTATTTGCATCTAAAAAAAGTGGTCCTCTGGACATTCAAACATTGTGGCATTTTTTTTTTTTGAATGAGGACCAGAGGACCAGACTTAGCTTTTTTAGATTTAAGCTCACCATAAGATAGTAGTTAAACAGAACTTGTTTCCCCACAGAATCTATTGTTTTGGATCTTGTTCAAATTGAATTACTATTTCATTCATTTAACCTTTATTTAGGCAGGTTAATCCCATTGAGCCTCGAGGACTCATTTACAACAGAGACCTGGTTACAAACAAAGAATGATGACAACAGCAACGTAAGATTTTCCTTAGACAATCAAGAATAGACAATCATAAGAGAGGCATCCAGATTTTTTTTTACAAGTTAAAACAAAAATGTCAAAGCATCAAAACAGACAAATTATAAGTCTGATGTATAAAATCAAAAACAGGAACATATCTGCATTGGTTTTTGCAAGGATTCCAACAGATTCTTAAAGCCATTTAGAGAGGTCAAGATTGAGAGCTTCAGATCTTTTTGTTAGATAATCCAAAAAGCAGGAGTGGAGTAGGAGAATACCCTTTTGCCAAGCTCAGTTCTCACTGATGGAACACTGCAGGTAATCATGTCCTGAGAGCACACTTTGTATATATATAATATATATATACTGTTACTCCCAAACTCCCTCCTAAACAATTTAAATTTAAATACTGTATACAATATTTTAAATAAACAATCCATACAGCATGTGTTGTTTATGTAAAATATTGTATATACAGTAGTATTAAAATTTAAATTGTTTATTTAAGAAGGGAGTTTGGGAGTAACAGGTGATGAGTGTGATTGCAACCTGGCACGTGTCATGACAAAAGTTGACTGAACTTGAACTATCCTACTTTGCTGTTTTTCACTTATCGCTAGTGGGCGTGTTCCCACCAGCAATACGCATGGTCCAGCGCACCTCATGGTCCCAAACACCTGTGATAAACGAGGGACTATATAAAACTAACAAACCGGTGTGTGTGTTTGTCTTTTTTTTAAAGTAAAAACTAATTTAAATTATTTTCAGAAATGCTGTCTTGAATAATTTTGTAGATGTTGAACAACACTATGCAAAACATTAAAATTTCTTTGTTTAAAAGAGCATTTCTTGTACAGTAGTTTGTTTTGGGCATGTTTTATGTTTGAGTTTTTTGTTAAATAAGTTCTATTCTATTCACATAATAAATGTTTACTCAGCAGAGGTAAAAAGTAATACTGACAATAATTCACATTAGCCTTTAAAGAACCTTGACCAAAAGACATTTTTCATCTTATTTTGTTCACTTCTGCTTAGTTGAGAAAGTCCCAATTGTTCCTTTAGGACTAAGGCATTACCATCTGGTTCCCACTGAAAACCCATTCGGGGCCCGTTAAACCCATACAAAAAGGCCTAATATCTGGGGAGATACAACAGTATGCAAGTTTACATATCTGCCACATATCCAATATGTTTCTGGTGCTATACGGGGAGATCTCATCTTTAACAGATCTTAGTACAGGATATCCCACGCATACCCATCTGTGATAGATCCTAGTATTGGATATCTTCTGGATACCCATCCATAATAAATCCTAGTATTGGATATTTTCCAGATACCCATACATGAAAAATCCTAGAGTAGGATATTGTCTGGATATGTATATTTAACTGTACACTTGCATATTGTGTGTGTGTGTGTTGTGTGTGTGTGTGTGTGTGTGTGTGTGTGTGGTGTGTGTGTGTGTGTGTGCAAGGGGTTATGGAGAACAAGATCTGTGAGTTTGGTGGTCCTATCACTGCGTTTAGTTGGAAATCCTAACCCCAATTTGTTAAAATACAAATACCCATAATTCATAGGGAGAACGTAGGACGGACAGGAATCTCATAAATTGCGGTCAGGGAGTTATGGAGAACAAGATCTGTGAGTTTGGTGGTCCTATCACTGCGTTTAGGTGGAAATCCTAACCCCAATTTGTCCAAATACAAATACCCATAATTCATAGGGAGAACGTAGGACGGACAGGAATCTCATAAATTGCGGTCAGGGAGTTATGGAGAACAAGATCTGTGAGTTTGGTGGTCCTATCACTGCGTTTAGTTGGAAATCCTAACCCTTGGTCAAAATACCATAATCCAAAAAAAAAGTGTTGGGAAAGTGTTGAAAGTTCCGATCAGCTCTGCAAGGTGCTGGCCAATATCTTTAACACCTCATGCCCTGTAGACAGATCCCGTCTGCCTGAAGACCACACCACCATCATCCCAGTCCAAAAAAGCTCTACAGTGACTGCTCTGAATGACTGTTGGCCAGTGGCCCTCACCCGATAGTCGCTAAATGCTTCGAAAAACTGGTCATGACCCACATCAAAACAACCATCATCAACAAGGACCCTTGACACTGGACGAAAAGGCCTAATATCCGGGGAAATACAACAGTATGCAAGTGTCCGTATCTGCCACATATCCAATATGTTTCCGGTGCTATACGGGGAGATCTCATCTTTAACAGATCTTAGTACAGGATATCCCATGCATACCCATCTGTGATAGATCCTAGCACTGGATTTTTTCTGTATCCTCATACATGATAAATCCTAGTATAGGATATTTTCGGTATACACATCTGCGATAGATCCTAGTATAGAATATTTTATGCATACCCATACTTGAGAGATCCTAGTATTGGATATTTTCTGGATACCCATATGAGAAAGATCCTACTACTGCATATTTTCCAGATACATATCTGTGATAGATCCTAGTATTGGATATTTTCTGGATACCCATACATAATAAATCCTAGCATTGGATATTTCCGGATACAAATCTGTGACAGATCCTAGTATTGGATAGTCTTTGGATACACATCTGTGATAGATCCTAGTATTGGATATTTTCCAGATACCCATACACAAAAAATCCTACCATTGGATATTTGCCGGATACACATCTGTGACAGATCTTAGTATTGGATATTTTCTGGATACCCATAGATAATAAATCCTAGTATTAGATATTTTCCGAATACACATCTGACAGATCCACATATTGGATATTTTCCAGATATCCATACATAATAAATCCTAGCATTGGATATTTGCCGGATACACATCTGTGACAGATCCTAGTATTAGATATTTTCCGGGTACCCATACATAATAAATCCTAGTATTAGATATTTTCCGGATACACATCTGACAGATCCTCATATTGGATATCTTTCGGATACCCATACATAATAAATCCTATCATTGGATATTTGCCGGATATACATCTGTGACAGATCCTAGTATTGGATATTTTCCGGATACCCATACATAATAAATCCTAGTATTAGATATTTTCCGGATACACATCTGACAGATCCACATATTGGATATTTTCCGGATATCCATACTAGTAAATCCTAGTATTGGATATTTTCCGGATACACATCTGTGATAGATCCTAGTATTAGATATTTTCTGGATACCCATACATAATAAATCCTAGTATTGGATATTTTCCAGATACACATCTGACAGATCCTCATATTGGATATTTTCTGGATACCTATACATAATAAATCCTATCATTGGATATTTTCCGGATACATATCTGTGATAGATCCCAGTATTGGATATTTTCTGGATACACATCTGACAGATCCTTATATTGGATATTTTTTGGATACCCATACATAATAAATCCTAGCATTGGATATTTTCCGGATACACATCTGTGATAGATCCTAGTATTGGATATCTTCTGGATACCCATACATAATAAATCCTAGTATTGGATATTTTCCAGATACCCATACATGAAAAATCCTAGTATAGGATATTGTCTAGATATGTATATTTAACTGTACACTTGCATATTGTGTGTGTGTGTATGTGTGTGTGTGTGTATGTGTACATGTGAATGTGTAGGGGGTTATGGAGAACAAGATCTGTGAGTTTGGTGGTCCTATCACTGCGTTTAGTTGGAAATCCTAACCCCAATTTGTTAAAATACAAATACCCATAATTCATAGGGAGAACATAGGACGGACAGGAATCTCATAAATTGCGGTCAGGGAGTTATGGAGAACAAGATCTGTGAGTTTGGTGGTCCTATCACTGCGTTTAGGTGGAAATCCTAACCCCAATTTGTCCAAATACAAATACCCATAATTCATAGGTAAAAGTAGGACAGACACAAATCTCACAGATTGCGGTCAGGATTGTCGTGGAGAACAGGATCTGTGAGTTTGGTGGTCCTATCACTGCGTTTAGTTGGAAATCCTAACCCCAATTGGTCAAAATACCATAATCCAAAAAAAAAAGTGTTGGGAAAGTGTTGAAAGTTCCGATCAGCTCTGCAAGGTGCTGGCCAATATAACACCTCACTTGCCCTGTACAGATCCTGTCTGCCTGAAGACCACACCACCATCATCCCAGTCCAAAAAAGCTCTACAGTGACTGCTCTAAATGACTGTTGGCCAGTGGCCCTCACCCGATAGTCGCTAAATGCTTCGAAAAACTGGTCATGACCCGCATCAAAACAACCATCATCAACAAGGACCCTCACCAGTATGCATACTGTGAGAACCAATCAACAGAGGATGCCATCTCCTCTGTGGTCCACACTGCTCTCACCCACCTGGAACAGAAGGACTCATACACCCATATGCTCTTTGTGGACTTCACATCTGCCTTCAAAATCATGATCCCCCAAACCCTGATGGACAAATTACTCACACTAGGACTAAGCCCCTCCATTTGCAACTGGTTCCTTGACTTCTTAACTAGCAGACTTCAGTCAGTGATGATCCACAACTTCTCCTCTTCCACCATAACCCTCAGCACTGGCTCTCCTCAAGGATGTGTGTTGAGCCCTCTCCTGTTCACTCTGCTCACATATGATTGTGCAGATACCCATCCAGGTTGTCATAAAGTTTGCAGCTGATACAGCTGTGGTGGGATGCATCACAAACTATGATGAGTCCAGCTAAGCAGGAGGTGGAACACCTGGAGAGCTGGTGCAAAGCCTGATCAAGAAAGTTCATCAGAGACTCTACTTCCTCAGGCGGCTGAGACGAGCTGGTCTGAGAAGCTCAGTCCTCACCTCCTTCTACAGGTGTGCAGTGGAGAGCATCCTGTGCTCCAGCATCAATGTGTGGCATAGAGGCTGCACAGCTGCAGAAAGAAAAGCTCTGCAGAGAGTGGTGAAGGCTGCACAGAAGATGGAGTCAGTCTCCTCACCATCACAGGCATTTACACCTCCAGATGCAGGAAGAGAGCCACCTGCATCATGAAGGACCACACTCACCCAGCACACACACTTTTTGCCCCACTCCCCTCAGGAAGGATGTTGAGGAGCATTAAGTGTAGAACCACTAGACTGATGAACAGCTTCTACCCTGAGGCTGTTAGACTCATGAATATCTAACCAGAATGGTCACTGTGAAATATCACATCATATTGCTGCTGATCTGTTTCATGTTGCTGCTGATCTGTTCATGTTGCTGCTGATCTGTTCATGTTGCTGCTGATCTGTTTCATGTTGCTGCTGATCTGTTACATGTTGCTGCTAATCTGTTCATGTTGCTGCTGATCTGTTTCATGTTGCTGCTAATCTGTTCATTTTGCTGCTGATCTGTTTCATGTTGCTGCTAATCTGTTCATTTTGCTGCTGATCTGTTTCATGTTGCTGATCTGTTCATGTTGCTGCTGATCTGTTTCATGTTGCTGATCTGTTTTGTGTTCATCTGCTCATGCAAACTCATGTTCGTGCTGCTCGTTGGAGTAGGTATTCCCCGACTTACGAGCGCTCTTACTTACGAGGTTCCAGACTTACGAGCTGGCAAATTTTTGGAAAAAACGCAAAAAATACCGAGTTTTTCTGTGTTTTTTCACCACAGTTCGTTAGCTAAACATGTGGACACACGTTTCCGATCATTTTTATGCACTAGTAAGCAGTTTTTCGATGAAAAACGAGTGTTTGTAGTCGCGCTAGCAAAACCGTTCCAACTTACGAGCGAAATTCCGGACTTACGAGAACATGTGCTTCGTGTTTCAACTTACGAAATTTCATCTTACGAGCACCTCGTTGTAACGGAACTCGCTCGTAAGTCGGGGACTACCTGTAATTTTATTCTATATATTAGTGCTTAGTGTATTTTTAGTTGGCGTTTTTCTTAGTTCACATCTTAGATCTTAGTAATGTTTATTTTACATTTTATTGTTGGATGTAACTGGGATGCAGTGTACATAATCTCGTTTCATCACATGTACTACATGTGGTGTGAATGACAATAAAGGCTCTCTGACTCTGACTTTTGTTATGTACAGTACATGCATCCCAGGTAATGCTAAATGCTGGTGATAGGTGATGGGTGGGCTATAGTACAAAGGAGGCATACTTGAATGACATTCTTTGGGGGGTGGGGAAATCAAACCATAATAACAGCTTCATTGAAGTCCCTCTAGGCTCCATTGAGAGCAAGTTGTTTTTGTGAGACAGAGAGTGAGAACCTGGAACATATTTTCTTTGATTACAGGGTAGTTCCTGTCTTTGATTTTATACGTCTACCTTATAATGTTTTGCTAGTTTTTTGATACTTTGTTAAAAAAAAAATTCTTTTTTTTCTCTCTTTTGTTTTCTATTGTTTATTGTTTGTTTGTTTATTGTTTAAGGAAATTCTACCATTGCTGTTCATTGTTCTTTAGTTTTAGCAGGTCGCTTTCGTAAATGAGCCCATGAGGTTCAAAATATTTACCTGACTAAATAAAGGTTGAATGAATGAATGAATGAAATTAGCTAAACACTATGTTCATAAATGTCTTTTTTTTTATATGTAAACCTAATGTGAACCACTGGAAGAATGTCCTATGCAAAATCTTTAATATGTAAATGAAAAAATTGCGTCTAATCAATGTTGAATGAAGGTACAGTACATTACTCTGTCCTCCTCACCATAGACATTACAGTATGCTCCTCACCATCCCCTCCTCCTCTCTTCCCCCCCTCCCCTCCACTCCCAGCTCTGGGTGAGAGCATTTTGCGGGGGTTATCACATTTTAAATAAGCTTAAATGTTGAGGACAATTGGTTGTAATTTTTCTCAGTACATTACCTTACTTGTCAGTAAATATTATTACTTACTGTTTTTGCATAACGTGTAGTCACGAAAACAAGGTACTATACTATAAGAAAGTGGAGCGGTCCACCCCCTTCTTTTTTTTTTTTTTACTGTGGTATCTCCCTACCTCACAACTTCTTCCGGATTTCATCATGCTGCTGCTGGATTGTTTGCAACGTGTGGTCTGACTGAACCCTGGAATTTAATGCTACTCTGAGCACCTCTGCAGTAAGGTTGGTGATATTAATTTAATCTTATCTATGTTTATTTAAAAATACCTACATTGTTTTGTACGTATGTCGCAGTTTAATATGTCAACTAACAAAAATGCATGAATATTGGCGTGTACTTATTAATTTAGCTCCGTTTACAAATAGAAACTGAACCGTACAGTTTCGGTGTATTGTTGTCAGACCTATTCGTTAACATTTCGCTGTGTTTAGAAACTTTTCAAGTGTTATTTTAAAATATCTTTTGTCTACCCGGGCAAATTCAAACGGGCCAATCGAGCGCTGATACTGACTGACGTCGTGCGAGTTAACCAATCAAAAGCGTACATGTTGGGGCGGGGGCGGGGTTCGCACAACGTCATTCAGTAACGGACGCGATTAGTCTGTTCGTTTCGACGGAACACCGGTTTGGCCTACTGGTTATAGCCCAGAAAAGTCACTGAAACCGTACATATTTAATATGTTGATGTGTTTCGAAAGTTCACAAATGTTTTTATGGTTTTCTAACCGGGCCAAACCGGCATTCCGCCAAAAACAGACCAATCGCGTGCTGTTACTGAATCACGTGGTGCGAGTCAGCCAATCTAAACCGTGCATATTGGGTGACTCATGCCAAAACAGGAAAATTTGTAATATATAATCCTTTTTCAATGTTTTATTTGTTCTTACAACCTTTTTATATTGATTCTTATCTTTTTGTAACTGTTCAGCACTTTGTTTGAAAGCGCTTTATGAATAAAATTATTATTTATTAAAGTTTGGTTGTGCATTTTGTAAAGTCTCAGACTGTATTGGTCCTGGTATAGTTATAATTAGACATTTAGTTAGGCTAGTATTTCATAATGAACAATAACAATATTATAGTATAATTGCTTGATTTTGATCCAAATCTACAATTATTCATTGTTTCAGCTTTTTTCAATGCAGCATATTAATCCCCCATCTCTTTTTTTTTTTTTTTTTCAGAATCACATACCAGTTTCAAGACAACAGTGTTGAAAAAAGGTAAGATGTAGGAAGTTGTTACTCCTTCATTCTGGCTCATTATCGGTCTTTTGCACGTGACGTCACGGCTCATATCTTTTTGCACTTACGGTCGCCATTTTCCGGGGATACCCGTTCATTTAAACAGAGGAAGTCCATGTTAGACACAGTGCGATACAGAACAATAACATCAGCAAAATGCAAACTAAATATAAAAATGAGCAGAAGCCTTATAGAGAGAAACTCAACCTTGAAGCCAGAGAACGTTACATGGTGAAGT
>JBBPBX010006494.1:54704-68313 GCA_038048925.1 Garcialebias charrua | reverse complement strand
CCTGCCCTTGATAAAACACAGTGGACCAACACCAGCAGCTGACATGGCACCCCAGACCATCACTGACTGTGGGTACTTGACACTGGACTTCTGGCATTTCCTTCTCCCCAGTCTTCCTCCAGACTCTGGCACCTTGATTTCCGAATGACATGCAAACTTTGCTTTCATCTGAAAAAAGTACTTTGGACCACTGAGCAACAGTCCAGTGCTGCTTCTCTGTAGTCCAGGTCAGGCGCTTCTGCCGCTGTTTCTGGTTCAAAAGTGGCTTGACCTGGGGAATGTGGCACCTGTAGCCCATTTCCTGCACACGCCTGTGCACGGTGGCTCTGGAATCGGCCCTTCTCCACAATCTTCCTCAGGGTCCGGTCACCTCTTCTCGTTGTGCAGCGTTTTCTGCCACACTTTTCCCTTCCCACAGACTTCCCACTGAGGTGCCTTGATACAGCACTCTGGGAACAGCCTATTCGTTCAGAAATTTCTTTCTGTGTCTTACCCTCTTGCTTGAGGGTGTCAATGATGGCCTTCTGGACAGCAGTCAGGTCGGCAGTCTTACCCATGATTGTGGTTTTGAGTAATGAACCAGGCTGGGAGTTTTTAAAAGCCTCAGGAATCTTTTGCAGGTGTTTAGAGTTAATTCGTTGATTCAGATGATTAGGTTAATAGCTGGTTTAGAGAAACTTTTCATGATATGCTAATTTTTTGAGACAGGAATTTTGGATTTTCATGAGCTGTATGCCAAAATCATCAGTACTAAAACAATAAAAGACCTGAAATATTTCAGTTGGTGTGCAATGAATCTAAAATATATGAAAGTTGCATTTTTATCATTACATTATGGAAAATATTGACCTTTATCACAATACAGTATGCTACTTTTTTTTTAGAAGGACCTGTATGTTCTCGTTAGGTAAATAACTTATCCCATGCTGTTTAATATATTTTTCATTGTTGTGCTGTTGACACAATTATATTTGTCCATGAAACCCAATTAATCCAATCAGCTACATAGACTACAAGTATGTCTTAAAGACATTTAAAAAATGGATGACCCTTAATTTTCTGCTTTTAAACTCAGACAGGACAAAGGTTTTAGTTTTTGGATCTGAGTATTAGTCTTTCACCAACTCTATATGGTATTAATTTGGCCTCCAGTTCTAAAGTTTAAAAATCTTGGTGTCATTTTTTTAAAATCAGGACAGGTCTTTTTAAGGTTCTTGATTGTAGTGGTGTAGTCTACATTTTTGTAGTGGCTATACTGTGCTTAGAAACCAAAGTACACCGGTTAGAACAATGTAATCGTCTATTTATTTAGATTTTTAAGCATACTGAACATTTCAAAATTTCTCTGTGTATATTCCGATAAATGTACAACAAACTTTGTACAGCAGTTCGCTTTGAATTAAAACAGTATCAAAGCAAAAAAATTCAAGTATTCAGTACAGAAGTATTAGTTACGGAATAAAAAAAAAAAAAATCTGATGCTTGCTCCATAATCCAGGTAACAAAAAAAATCTAAAAAAGTTAAGTCAGGTCCTCTGGATGGGTTTGAAAAATAATAATTGTAGAACAATTTAATCTTTCATCAGAAAGACTTCTTCACTCTAAGGAGCTGTACTAAGCTCAGTTTTATAAATAGCACCTTATCACAGTCAATCAACCAGTTTGTTGTTGACATTCAAAACTAGCTGTTCACATGATCAAGGAGGACCAGCTCCTCCTTGATCATGTGAACACCTAGTTTTAAATGTAGGTAAAAGTGTCTGGTTGTTGTTTTGGGAGCATGAGTATCTTTCTGTCTACCTATGTACAAAGTATTTCATAGAGTCACTTCCTTCTTTTTCAAATGGCTCCGCCCACTTTTGGTTGAACCCAAACGGTCAAACTGTGAGTCTCAAAGCTGGGGAGGAGGACGCTAAAGTGCACCAAGTCAAAATGACATTTTAAATTTTATTTTGAAAGATAAGTTTCAAAAATCACACTTAAGGTCTTATAGACTATCTTTAACTTTAAAGTTTGCAATGAGTATTTTTCTTGTTTTAACCACATACAGTAATTACTTTTGAACAAAATAACGTTGTTTTTGTAGCTCTCGGTGCGTTTTTTATTGCATTGTGAAAAATTACAAGTTCTCTTTTACTTGTAATACATGAAACAGTTCTGCTTTCAAGACCTATGCATTCTATATATGAATGTGGGGAAACCCCCTGACTCTCTGTCGAATCGGCAAAAGGCCCTCGAGCATCCTCTGAGCCAGAACTTTTTGTCCCTTGTGATGTTAATTTATGGGAAAATAATAGTCTGCCTCAAGAGATCTGCTCGTTTATACTTGGTCTATTTCAGTCTATGGGAACTGGAGTGTAGGCAGGTTTCTTTCCTTTTATTAATTTGACCCTTTTTTGTTGTCCCACAGACACTTTAAATATATTGCTGATGTAATGTATGCACGCTCTTAAAGTTCACTGAGTTTGAATGCGTGGATAGTGACGTTTCTAACCTTCTGGTTTGTGTTTGTGCCAGGGACAAAACCGTTCATCTACTTGTATGGCAAACACTTGAATTTTAACAAGTGCACACATCTTTTTGGTTATTTATTAAAATAATTACACAAAGGTGCTTCATGCTTCTTGTAAAGATATTATAATTGATTGAAATGTACATTTTAAGTGTGAATCTTAACTTTTTTTCAGTCTAGACTCAATATAAATTACCCATCTTGTTTCTCTTGCAGAGAAAAATGGCATCACTTTGTCCCAGCTCATTGGAGACCCTCCACCTGATGGTATCACGAAAGTCTCCGGACCTGGAGGGGAACCCGCCTACAACTTGACCTCTGCAGCTCCATCGGGGCAGCTGGCCTGGGCTCACATCGGCAAAGACTTCTTCCGTGACTTCTCACTCATTTTCTACATCAAACCCACCTCTCCCGCTGCCTCCGTCCTCTTTTCCGTCACAGACGGGCCACAGAAGCTCATGTTCATCGGCGTGAAGCTCAGCGCGGTGCAGTTCGGCCGTCAGAAGGTGCAGTTCTTCTACACCGAACCCGATTCCGAGGCTTCGTACATGGCAGCCAGCTTTGACGTGGCGAGCATGCTGGACACGTGGAGTCTCTTCGCCCTGTCGGTGTCCGACGACGAGCTGACGTTTTATCCCGACTGTACGTCGGAGTCGCAGGTGGTGAAGTTTGAGCGCTCGCCAGATCCGATGGAACTGAACCAGGGAACTAGAGTCTTCGTGGGTCAGGCAGGAGGAGCGGACCCAGACAGGTTTGAGGTAATTGGCCTTGGAAAACACAAGCATTTTTATAATTCTTTACATTTAGCATCAAAGTACGGTAGCTTAGCGACATCCCTGTCACGTACTCCGTGTTCTAATAAATCATACAAATCCTTGAAACTCCAGCATTAAATATGGCAGGGCATGTACATTCCTTCAAAAATGCAAATTTTAGTTTTTGATCAAAACACAAAAAGGCTGTTTATCTTCTGCGTTCACAGTATACTTTTCTATAGGATTAATACTTCTGTATTTCTACTTGTGAGATGGTTTGAAATGTGCATTCATTTAAGTTTTTACATCTTTAAATACTCTGGCTCAAAGATTCTCCGAAAATTGTTTTGTGATTTGTTTCAATTTGACTCTTTGATTTCTTTTATTACTGTAAGAGAAAAATCAGTTAAATATAGTAGAAAAATTGTTGGGTTTTATTTTGAGAAACAACTTTTTTAGTCATAAAATTTAGAAATACATGGATTGTTTTGGTTTAATACACCTGGGACAGCTGTGGCTGAGTGGTTAGAGTAGTTGTCCTCTAATGGGAGAATTGGGGGTTTGATTCCAACAGCAGTCACTTGAGCAAGACACTGAAAACCCTCATTGCCCCTGATGTGTGTAGGCCTGTCACGATAAACAATAAATCAATTAATCGCATGATGAATGAAAGTTATCAACCTCATTTTCATTTACTGGCTTTATCGTTTCTGCATGTCTCTCTCTTTCAAATGATGACACTGGATAACAAAAGGCTCAACTCCGGTGCTCTTCACGGACTCCTCCCTTTCTCTTTTCTCTGTAAAATTTGTTTTAATTGTCCAAAATCGTGTTTTTGGATTGTTAAAAGCAGCTAAGCTGAGAAGCTAAGCTACGAGCTAAGCTAACAGGCCAATCTCGGGGAGAACCCTCATCTTGTCGAGCTCCAAAATTCATGGTTCAAACCCGTGCCTTCATGTAAAAAGTTGTTTTTCACTGCAAATAGAAGCTGCAAATTGTTTACTGATTAAATTTTTTATATTTTTTTAATTAAAAGCTTAGTGTGAAAAATGCTATGCTAAAGAGCTCAAACCACAGAGTGTCCGCCATGTCACCATGTCAGCCCATGTCACGTCAAGGGCCCTCCCTCCCATTTTTCTTAGAGACACGCTGCTCAACTATCCATCCTTTGGTTCATACGGTCTTATACAGCCATCGTGTGGTCAAAAAAGATACTACACTCCAAACAAATATACATTTCTTCTAAAATTTGACAATTAATTATTGTTAAATTTCAAACAATATTATCATTTATCACAATAAATTCTGAGACAATTAATCACCCATCAAAATTTGTTATTGTGACAGGCCTACGGTAGATGTGTGTCTCATCGGTGCATGAATGTGATGTGTAAAACAGTGGTTCCGAACCATAGTCCTTGAGGAATGCCATCCTGCATGTTTTAGTCGTTTCCTGCTCAAACACACCTGATTCAGTGATTTTATTACTTCCTCAAGTTATGCCTAAGCCTGTTAAGCACCGATTCATTCAAATCAGATGTGTCAAAGCAGGGAAATAACTAAAACATGCAGGGGTGGTGGTCCTCAAGGACCATGGTTGGGAACCACTGATTAGTCTCTGCAGATTCAGACTACAGCATTTTTGTATAGATCTCATAAGCCGTGTTTCCATCAAGGTTTCTAGCTGCGCAATTTGAAGTAGCGCAGCAGAAAAGCTTAATGGAAACGGCAAATTGCGAGGTTACTTCCTGAATTACGCTAAAAAGTTTTTACGCTCGCTTGAGGTGGTTTTTGGGATTTGAGATGCGCTAAACGACAAATGGAAACACATTTTCCGACTCATTTCTGACGTAGCGAAAATTCACGTCACGTGACGTTCAGCTGTTTCCGCTCCGGACAACATGTAACATCGCTAAAACTAGTTGGCATGACAGAATAAATACAACTCGCCCGATAGCAACACGTACCTGAAATATGCTGTACTAATGAGTAAATGAGGGCACAGATTGTAGTGTAAAGAGCTTTGAGTGTCTTCACTAGATAGAAAGGTGCTATAGAAGGTGCCATTTTACATGTTTTTAGAGGAGAGGGTATTAAAAAAAAAAGGGGAACAAAGAAGAGGTATTACTCATCCCTTAAAAAAAAAAAAAAGAAAAGAATAAACTGTGTGTGCCGAACTAGCAAGACATTTTTGTGTGCTTATCTGACCTAAAATAGGGTTTATGTTTTAGTTCAAGGGTCTAAAACTGAGTGTAAGTAAAGTGTCTGCTTCTGACATCATGCTTGGCTGTGTTTGCGTTTTTAAGGGTTTATTTGCAAAGCTGAAGTTGGTGGGAGACCCCCGGGCAGCGGAGCGTTTCTGTGACGAGGACGACGACCTAAATGAAGTGAGGATGATCGTTCTAGAACAATTCAAACCAAAGCGTTTGAAATGTGTTTGTGTGACACGTTTCTCTTTGTGCTTTAGGTTTCTGGTGAAGGCAGTGGTGAAGGCAGCATCGTTCAGGTCAGTGTGTAAAGTTAATTTCCTCACATTTTCCTGCTTAAAAGAGGCAGTCCTTTGAGTTTAAACTCTCCTAGACACTTCAAACCTGACTTTAGTGTGTTTTACGTTGTGATTATAGGGCTAAATTAGATATTGTCTGAGGAAAGTCCTGACCCAAAATGAGCTGACGTTTGAGAACATGTAGATATCAAGTTTTAATCGATGTTCTATTTTTTGCAGTACACATTTGCAAACCTACTAAATTCACACTGAATTACAGAAATTGCATTTCCAGCAAAAATGTAGTGTGAATGCTTATTGCAGAAGAACTTGCTGAAAAACAGCTGAAATTAGCAAAAGAAAGAAAAGAAAAAAATGTGCTGAAATGTAGCTGAAATGAAAGAACAAGCCTAAAGTAGCAGAAGAAAGCAGAAAGAACACGCATTTGATGAATTAGGTTTAAATAAGCAGAAATTGGCACACAAATGAGGAAATCGGCTAAAAAAAAGGTTGAAATTGTCAACAAAAGTAGTTGAAAAGGCAGAAAGAAGCTTAGCCAACCAGAAGGAATTGGAAAGAGCTGAAATGAGCTAAAAGAATGTGCAATTAGCTGAAAAAGCAAAAATTTGCATAAAACAGGTATCGGTAAATAGTAGCTGAAATAGCAGGAAAAAACTGAAAGGAGCATAACAAGATGAAACTAGTTGAAATAAGTTAATTAGGCTGAAAGTAGCAGAAAGTACCACGAAATACATGAATTCATATGAAAACAGCTGAAATTAGCTAAAGATTTTCATTAAAGGTAGCTGAAAAGGTAGAGCAAGTTGAAATTGGCAGAAGAAAGTAGAAAGAACACGTTTGCCCAATTAGACTGAAAGAAGCAGAAACGAGCTAAAAAAAGTGGGAATTATCTGAAAAAGCTGAAATTATCAACACCACACCCCTCCCCCACCCCACACCTGAAAACTAGCCAAAAAAAAAAAAAAAATGCATAAGGAAACCAGAAGGTGGAGAGAGCACTTTTTTGGGGTGGGGGCTGAATTAGGCTGAAAAAAGTTTAGAGTGCAAAAAATGTGGAATTAGCAGAAAAAGCTAAAATGGTAAAAATAGCTAAATTGTAGCTGAAATAGCAGAAAAAGCTGAAAATTGCAGAAATAAGCTGAAAGGAGCATGACAAGCTAAAATTAGCAGAAAGAAGTTAGAAGAACCACAGGAATGTTATAGTTAGCAGAAAGAATCTTAAACGAGCACAAAACAGCTGAAAAAAGCAGCTGAAATTAGCTGAAAATAGCAGATTTCTTTCTTTTTTATTTCTTTTTTTTTTTTCACAAGGAAGCTGAAAGAATCTGAAGCAGAACAAAATGTGAAAGGAGCAGTAAAATGTTAGCCTGGTTAAAACCAGACCCTTGTCCTTCACTTCGCTTCGTACTAGGGTCTGGACTTTTTCCATAAAGAACCGATTCTTGCTGGAGGCGTGGCCTCTGCTGAGGAACAAAACCATTGGATCTTAGAAAAAATTTTGAACAGGGAAAAGCATTCTGCTCCCTCCCCCTCAGAGCCATATATGGCTGCTCCCCCGTGGTCTGCTGAATTTGACATGTGCTCCGCCTCCGCTGCATATTCTGTGTTTATATGTCAATAAAACGTCCTAATAAAATAAAATAAAACCATGGATCGCTGGTCCTGCACACCAGAAGACCAGAATATCTGATGGGACTCGGGCAGCAACGTAAAACCCGAGTTTAATTCTCTCGTGACAACCTGAGGCATTTCCTCATAGCTGATGGAGAGGAGGAGGAGGAGGAGGAGGAGGGAGCGATCACTTGACTTTTGGCCAAAAAAACAAAAGAAAACTCCAGATAAGGGATTAAGAAGGGGAAATTAATACATTTGTGTCACATATAAAACAGTCCTGCATCGCTTTGCATCGCTTTGAATGAGAACATGCGGCTGCTCGCTGGCTGCGCTGGGACAGGTGGGGGCGTGGGTTAGGGGCCAAAAACTCCGCCCCTTCTGTTCTCTGATTGGTCCAGTCAAAAATCAGCCGGAGAAATCGTCGTCTATGGGAGAAGTCCCAGACTGTGCAGTGAAGGGAAATGAAAATTGAGCGGAGCTGTGCAGGAAGGCGAGGGCCAGGCTACTAAAATGTTGTAAACAGATCTAAAAATTTGAAGGACGTAAAATGAGCTCAATTCATTTTCTATGAGGGGGGAAAAACTGGCAGAAAAGGCTAAATATTTCAAAAAGCTAAAGCTGCACCAATACCAAAAGCCACAGCAGAATTGTAGAACCGAAAGTTTTGATTTATGATTTATTGAACTAGCACAAAAACTGTGTGATAATATTTGCTATGAAAAACACAGGGAAGACAAATGGATCACAACAGTGTGAATGTTTCATAAACATTCACACTTTAATAAAAATGTGTTTAAACCCATTCAAAGTGTCGGGCTGGGCATAAACACATTTTCTTCCATTTACACATGGTCAGGTCACAGAGGTTACAGGTCCAAGAGGAAAACCCAGACATCCCGCCCTCCTCAGCTCATCCTGGGGTATCCTCAGGCATTCCCACACCAGCAGGGAGATATAATCCCTCCAGAGAGTCCTGGGTCTTTGCCCGAGCCAGAATACCTCCAGGAGGATTCCTAATTGGATACCTGAAACGCCTCAGTCGACTCGTTATGATAACGAGGAGCTGTGGCTCTACTCGGAGCTTCCCCCGCATGATGGAGCTCCTCAGCTTCTCTTAAACTGTAGTGTCTGCTTTAGCTGTTAGGAAACAGCATCAGAGGAGTCTCCGAAATGTCTCAGGACGGCTGCAGGTTTTTTAAAAACTCCCTCCCACACAAAGGCTAAAGTAACCTCTGACCCTGAAGGGGTGTGTTTCAACCTATTTTGGTTAAATACTGTGGCTTCAGGCTACGAGGAGCTGACTCTAATCTCCTCTAAAGTGAACTCAAAGTCCAGAGGAACACATTTTGTATTGGCACCTTTTTGACTATATGCAATAATCTCTAACAAAAAGGGCGAGATTAATGTAAATCACCAAATGTGTTAAAAAATCATTTTCTGTTTTTTAGTAAAATAAATATGAGCAATATAATATACCGTAAAGCAAGACATGTTTCCACTGTCAAACTCTTGTATGTATCCTGCTTTTATAACAGCAGGTGGCACTACTGAGCCTTCACAATATACTGTACAGTATAGAGAAACTTTATTTAATATATTTTACTGCAAAAACTCAAAAGTGTTATATATTAGGATAAAATAGAATAAATACTTTATTTAATTGCAACTTCTGTGTAAATGTTTGATCCAAATGTTTTCGACTTTGTGTGTTTTCTTTGCACAGCACTTGTCTTTATTGATTTATTTGCCAATTGTTTGTCCTCAGACCACTCCCCAACCCAGTGCAGTCCCAAAGCCACTCATGATTCCCTCAAAGGGTAAGAAAGAACAAGAAACGTACAACCCGGGTGTTGAATGCTGTCACCGCAGAATGGAAAAGTAAAAATATAAATGGCTCTAATTTTGATTACCTATGTTACAGATAAAAGCAAAGTCACTTTGTCCCAGCTGATTGTAGACCCTCAAGCTCAAGGGATCAAGATGTCAGGGACTTCTTCCTACATATTCTCCTCTGCAGCCAACGTGGTTCAAAAGGCTCTGACACACGTCCCCAACCCTTTCTACCATGATTTCACCATCGTTTTTCGCTTTCACACCTCCTCTGCCGCTGCCGCCGTCCTCTTCTCCATTACAGATGAGTCAGAAAAGCTCATGTACATCGGTTTAAAGCTCGGTGCGGTGCAGTCTGGCCGACAGAAGGTGCAGTTCTTCTACACCGAACCCGGATCGGAGACGTCCAATGAGGCGGCCAGCTTTGACATACCGAGCAGGCAGCACATGTTTTACATTCTAGGGCTGACTGTGACCGAGGATCAGGTGACTTTGTACTCGGACTGTCATCAGGATCCACAGGTGGTGAAGTTTCAGCGCTCGCCAGATCCAATCGTGCTCAGTGAGGATGCCAAGATATTTGTGGGTCAGGCAGGAAATGCTGACCCGGACAAATTTGAGGTAATCTATGTTTAACAAAGTCTGCTTGTGTCAATAGAGTATATGTTTAATGTACAGTTTTTAAAATAAGTCATTAATTTTTACCTTAAAGTATGGCATTTTTCACATTCATTCAACCTTTATTTACAGGTAGTCCCCGATTTACGAGCGCTCTGATCTACGAGGTTCCGGACTTACGAGCTGGCGAATTATTGGAAAAAACGCAAAAAATACTGAGTTTTCCTGTGTTTTTTCACCACAGTTCGTTAGCTAAACATGTGGACACACGTTTCCGATCATTTTTATGCACTCATAAGCAGTTTTTCGATGAAAAACGAGTGTTCGTAGTCGCGCTAGCAAAACCGTTCCAATTTACGAGCGAAATTCCGGACTTACGAGAAGCGTGGCGGCCGTTCCAAATTACGAGATTTCCGGTTTACGAGCGCCTCGTTGTAACGGAACTCGCTCGTAAATCGGGGACTACCTGTATACAGTACAGGTTAATCCCATTGAGCCTCAGGGGCTCATTTACAAGAGTCTTGACTTTAACAAAGAGTGATGACAACAGTAGACAATCATAAAAAGCATGCAAATTGAGAAGAACAAATGAAAGAAAATGGTATTAAAAACAAAACAAAAACGGCTACATTGTAAAGTAATGTAGAAAACTAAAAACAGGAACATGTCTGCAATGGTTTTGCCAGGAACTAAACTGATGTTTGAAGCCACCAGGGTTGAGAGTTTAGGGTCTTTTGAAAGATATTCCAGGAAACAGGAGCGGAGTAGGAGAAGGCCCTTTTGCTTAGTTCAGTCAGCACTGAGGAAACACTGCAGGTAATAATGTCCTGAGAGCGCACGCTGTAGCTGCACTCATGTAAAGACATGTAGGAGGAGATGTATGAAGGCAGCAGATAAAGAAGTGATTTAAAGATGAAAATGTACCAGTGAGAGTCTACATGAAGTTAATGATGAACAATTAATACAGGGTGCAATTATGGTTACGGTAGTTACACTCAATTATGAATCTTAGCGCACCTTGATAGGCAGCGTCCAATATCTGCAGGGTGCTTGTAGGAGCGTTCATGCAAATAGTGTCACCGTGGTCAATGGAGGGAAGGAAAGTCAGTTACAAGGCGTTTCCTAGCATTCAGAGTTAGACAGGATCTTTGGATTTGGGCAGCACAGTGGCACAACTGGTAGAGCTGCTGCCTCTCAGCGAGAAGGTTGCCGGTTCAAATCCCGGTCCGGGGCCTTTCTGGGTGGAGTTTGCATGTTCTCCCCGTGCATGCGTGGGTTTCCTCCGGGTACTCCGGTTTCCTCCCACAGACCAAAAAACATGCTTGTTAGGCTGATTGGTGACTCTAAATTGACCCTAGGTGTGAGTGTGAGAGTGGATGGTTGTTTGGTGTGAGTGAGACAGGTCCCTCTTGTAAATGAGTCCCCGTGACTCAACGAGGCTAGCCTGTATAAATAAAGGTTGAATGAATGAATGAATGAATCTATTTCTGAAAAAGAAACCCAGTTTAACTTTCAGTTTCCATACCAAGTTTTTGACATGGGGCTTGGAAGAGAGATGTGCATCAACCAAGATACCAAAATATTTATAGGAATGGACAAACTCAATAGGAGCACCATTCAAGGATAAAATTGAAGGAAAGAGCTGCTGGGATTGATTCCCTGTTTGAAAACAACATCGCTTTGGTTTTGTCGGCATTTAGGACAAGTTTTAGACGGAACAAATCTGACTGGATGATGTCAAAAGCGGATTGCAAAAGCTTGAAAACCTTAGCAACTGTTTTAGCTTGACAATAAACAACTGTGTCATCAGCATAGAAATGTAAGGATGCATCAGGAATGATCTGACCTACATTACCTATGAAGATTGTAAAGAGGGTGGGACCTAAGCCTTGAGGTACATCTTTATTAACCGTTACGTAACTGGGAGAAAGTACCATTACAGTTTGTTGAACATGTTTCATGTGTTTTGCTTTTTATCTTAAGATGTAGACAAATATCAAGTCCTTCTTCAGTGTGATTATTTTGCTGAACAAAAATATAAAATAAATAAAAGCTAATACAGTATTTGATATTTGGACAAAATTGAATGAATTTATCCCGACCAAAGGTAACAACTGGGAGCTTTAAAATAACTCCAAAACAATTAAAATTCCATTTAAATAAAAACATATTTATGCAACTCCTTTTTTTTTTCACTTTGACACAATGTTTTACACATTTGGTTTCATACACAAAAAAAGGGGTGGGGCCATTTGAAAGCAGTAACTGCATGGCCTGTGCTCTCTCAGTTGACTCAAGTACCAAACAGCTTCACCTAAAAAGTAGCAACAACATACCGGGTACTTAAAAAAATGTAGACATGTGAAGGTAGAAGACTGCTATTATTCTTAGTTGGACATCAGTAGTTTCACAATTTTTGGTTTCACCCTAAAAGGGGCGGGGCTATTTGAAAGTCAAGAAGGTGACAGCATTGCTAAGCTTTTAACCAAAGCTTGTTTGGTCCAACAAGCGATATATTTTTATCGTCCATAAGTGGCTTAAAGAAACACTCTCTAAATCTGCTCAACAACAAGTAACAACCAGCCATATCTAAAAGTAACAGACACAGTTTGCTCCATGAATAAATAAATACAGGTAGTCCTTGACTTACGACGGAGATCCGTTCTTGCGCGGCGGCGTGAAGCGAATTTCGGCGTAAGTCGGAACATACGTCCAAACTGAACCTTATACGTACAGTACTGTATTTTACCAAGCACTTAGCCTATCCTAACACAGTACCCTAATGGTAAATGGAGCTTATTTATATAGCGCTTTCCAGCCCCCTATGAGGGGCCCCAAAGCGCTTTACAATACCAACCATCCACCCATTCATACACATTCATACACCGGTAGCGGTAGACTGCCATGCAAAGCGCTTTCCAGTCCTACCGGGAGCAACTCGGGGTTAAGTGTCTTGCCCAGGGACATAACGACACATGGTGTGGGGAACCGGGATTCAAACCTCCAACCTTCCGATCAGGGGACGACTGCCATTACCACTACGCCACGGCCACTATGCCACGGCCACCCCTACATAATTATAAAAAAACACATACATTTGAGAGCCATAATGAAGTGAAAAAGAGTTAATTTCCTACTCTGGACTGCTGGTGAAGCCATTTCCTCCGTTTCTCTGTCCCTCCTCCGGATTCTCCATTCGTTTACGTTGTAAAACCGCCGTCCATAAAACAGCTACTTTTCCACAGCTGCTGCCTGTCCAGCTTTGGTCCAACAAGTTTTGTTTTGTTTTTTGAATGTCCAGAGGACCAGACTTTCTTTAGAGAGTACAGGGCAAGCTGTAGCCTCCGCAGATAACTGGAAACTGCATAACTCGGCTTTTCAAAATAAAAATTTCAATATATATATATATACAGGTAGTCCCCGACTTATGAGCGAGTTCCGTTCCTGCGAGGTGCTCGTAACACGAAAATTCGTAAGTTGGAACACGAAGCACGTGTTCTCGTAAGTCCGGATTTTCGCTCGTAAGTTGGAACATTTATGCTAGCGCTACTACGAACACTCGTTTTTCATCAAAAACGTTCATATTAGTTCATAAACATGGTCGGAAACGTGTTTCCAAACGGTTAGCTAACACACTTTCATCTAAAAACACAAAAAAGTGCTGTATTTTTTACAAATTTACTTCTCTTTCGCCAGCTCGTAAGTCCGGGACCTCGTATGTAAGAGCGCTCGTAAGTCGGGGACTACCTGTATATATATATATATATATATATA
>JBBPBX010006494.1:30745-54620 GCA_038048925.1 Garcialebias charrua | reverse complement strand
ACCTGTAAATAAAATGTCCAGCTTCATAACATGGCTGATCAAGCAATCCTCATTTTTAGGTCACTGTACTGGAAGAAAGCAGTTTTCTTCTGTGAAATCAAATCAAAAGGGATCACTCCAAAGTTAAAAATTATAAAACGACCTCAGAGCCAACATACTAAAACACTCCTTAAGGTAAACCGTAATTATTACGCAATGATAAGTTGTAAAATAAAACTAAAAATGACCTGATGTTTTGAATCTGAACTAAAACAAATATTTTCGGCACCTAATTGGGACAAGTGGATATGCAGCCTTGTTTGGATAAACCTTGCTTTATTTTAGTTTTGCTTGTGGTGTCAGAATCATTGCCTTCATGATCAGCGAGCTTCAATCAGATGGATTAACTAAAAAAAGAAAAAAAAAGAAATCTGGAGTGAAACTGAGTCTTCGCTGTTAGTAAAGCTAAAAACCAGATTGATCTTTGAGTTTCTAAACCTGTCCACTTTCTGTGTGTGATTTTAGGGTAAAATCTCAGACTTTGAGCTGGTGGGAGACCCTCAGAGGTTTCAAAGTTTCTGTGACAACAAGGGTTACACCAGTCAGGTGAGTATTCTATATTTCATGCTACTCAGAGCTTCAAAGTGTTAAATATTAAGATGAAGAAGAATATAAATTGTATTTATTTAATTGCAACATCTGTGCAAACGTTAGATCCAAATGTTTGAGACTTTGTGTGTTTAGTGTAAACTGTTTTCTTTGCACAGCACTTGCTTTTGCTTCTTTATTGATTTATTTGCCAAATTGTTTGTCCTCAGATCGTTCCCCAACTCAGTGCAGTCCCAAAGCCACATGTGGTTCCCTCAAAGGGTAAGAAAGAAAAAGAAAAGTACAACCAGGGTGTTGAATGCTGTCGCTGCGGAACGGAAAAGTAAAAAATGCATAAAAAAAAAATTAAAGACAGCAGCTTCTGCAAAAAAAATCCTTATGAATTTGTCTGGAACTCTTTAGTTCCCCCTGGTGGACAGTAAGAGAAGTTGATCTGTTGCTGTCAGAAGGAGAAGGGGTTCTCTGCAGACCAAAATTGGGCGTTTCTGGAGAATAAGTGTTTCTAGAAGGCAAACACTGATTGGCTAGCTGTATTTGCTGGCTTTTTAGATAAGTTACATCAGTTCTTTTTTTAAACTGAAGGTTTTTAAGAAGCAGCGTTATATCTGGGCGGAGTTTGCGTGTTCTCTCTGTGAATGCGTGGGTTCTCCCCAGGTACTCTGGTTTCCTCCCACAGACCAAAAACATGCATGTTAGGCTGATTGGTAACTAAATTGTCTCTAGGTATGAGTGAGAGAGTGAATGGTTGTTTGTCTCTATGTGTCCCTGTGATGGACTGGAGACCTGTCCAGTGTGTCCCCCACATCTCACACAGTGAGAGCTGTACATGGGCACCAGTGACCCCTGTGACACGAAAAGGAAGAAGCGGGCAAAGATAATGGATGGATGGATTTTTAAATAAAAGCCCCCCTCCTGCCCACTGTGTGGATACAGTCCTAATTTCACATAGCTGCAAAACCTTTGAAGATATAAATTCCTATTGGAATAAAGGTCTCAATCTGATCATGTTCTAAATGGCATAATATTGTGTAACTAAAATTTGTGTCAAATTTCATACTTTTAGTTGTTTCAGCTCAGAGCTGGGATTGGTGTACAGTATCAGCAAAAGCTGAAGTTTAAGATTTTAACCAAATGTTTTTTTTTTTAAGTATTTGCAGAATAAAACTACCATTTAACAGTTTTGTTGCTACAAAGAAGCAGAATATTTTAGGTTTGGGTTACCTAATCAATGTCAAAACAGTGTGAAAACTTTTTGTTTAGTCAACATATCTTGCATCAAGGTTAAAAATCAGAAAATAAAAAGAGAGTGCAACATAAAACGTATGGACGGGTGATTTGTATGCCTGTTTACCCTCAGTATGATCAATCATGCTCAGAAAATGGATGAATGATTTTAGTCCAACATATTGAATTGATGCACAAAAACAAGCCCAAGAGTAAAATAAATACAACTACCAGGCTTTAGTAATGCAACAGTGAGAGCAAATTATTACAGGTAGGCCCCGATTTACGAGCGAGTTCCGTTACAACGAGGCGCTCGTAAACCGGAAATCTCGTAATTTGGAACGGCCGCCACGCTTCTCGTAAGTCCGGAATTTCGCTCGTAAATTGGAACGGTTTTGCTAGCGCGACTACGAACACTCGTTTTTCATCGAAAAACTGCTTATGAGTGCATAAAAATGATCGGAAACGTGTGTCCACATGTTTAGCTAACGAACTGTGGTGAAAAAACACAGGAAAACTCAGTATTTTTTGCGTTTTTTCCAATAATTCGCCAGCTCGTAAGTCCGGAACCTCGTAGATCAGAGCGCTCGTAAATCGGGGACTACCTGTATTACTATTTTTATTATAAGAAAACTTATTCATCTTTTTCTGAAAACTAGTTGATCCCCTTGATCATGGAGAAGCACATTTTCAGTGTTTGTTGCTGTTTATACCAGTGCCGCACTTGTTCTTCTGAGGTTTTGTTTTTAGAGTTTGCAAAATAGCTCATGAATCTAATCTCTGAGCCGTTTCGGGCTCAGACTTCTGAACAATCATTTTCTGAAGTTAAAAGGTTTTATTGTACAGGAGAAGAAAAAAACAAAGTACATATCCTTCAAAAATACACTGAATACCACAGTTAGAACTGTCAATAAAAATAGTAATTACCGGTATAATTATAGTTAAGATTTTGTTTATGTCCAAACTGTGCTGTTTGGTTAGTTTTTATTTATTTATTTTATAAAATTGTTCTTTTTTTTCTTTTTTTTCTTTTTTACAAAAAACACAATACAAAACAATCCCATAAACGATAACATACAAAATATAAAATGAAAGGTAGCAGAAAGAAGAAAAAATCTTATTATATCTGCCCCTTTTTTCAAACAGTTCAAACAATAATAATCTTCCAGTAAAAGAACAAAATAAATAACTCTTTCTAATTTTCTAACCAATACAATACACATTACGTTACTTCATATATATATTTTTAACAATTAGTTTTGATCATTTTCTTAAATGTAAACATTGACTTGGCATTTTTAACTACATTCTCCAAGCCATTCCATAATCTAATTCCCTGGATTGAGGTAGAACGTCCCTTCAAACTAGTTCTGAATTGTGGTTTTACAAACATCTCTGTCCCCTTAAGATTATAACAACTTTGTCTTTTAACAAAATGCATTTGGATATTTAAAGGTAATGCATTATTTTGAGCCCTATACATAACTGATAAAATATTATAGTCTACCAAATCATGGAACTTCAATAACTTCAGTTGATAAAATAATGTACTTGATGGATGACAGTAATGTTTTCTGCTGTTCAGTGAGATTTCAAAATTATTTTATGTCCTTCTGGCTCCACAGGTGGGAAGGGTGACAAGGGGGAGACGGGTGAGAAGGGTGATCGTGGCCCTGCGGGGCCGAAGGGGGATTCAGGTACCAGCTTGGTGTCTAGTTCCTCTTCACAAGTTGCAGACCAAGGACCAAAAGTAAGAAATTTCTTATTTCACTGTGAACATGAAGAAATCAGTTACATTAAACTGATGCAATAATCTGATTTTATTTGATTTTTTCTTATCAGGGAGAAAAGGGCGCAAAGGTATGTGAACTACAACCACAATCTGTAGAAATGTTTGTTATTTATTTCATAAAAAAAATCAGCAAAAACATGAGCGAGAAACCCATTACCTTATAGATATGTCAGTTAATGTCAATTTTATTTATATAGCACATTTAGAAACGGTACTGAATACGACTGAACTTTGTTGGCTTTTTTAAAATCTGGATTATTGAGCATGAACTTTGATGTTAAAAAGTGCTTTACAAACAAAACATCAGCAATAAAATAAATGAAAGATCAAACATTAAAAACACAAGTACTGTATAGTAGTTCCTCGTTTATCGCGGGGGATCCGTACCTTGAAGCCCCGCGATATGAGGAAAAAACCCGCAAAGTAGGAATAGAAGTACAAGTTCAAGTACAGTAAACTTTATATTAAAGCTTCCCACACTCTTGAAACGTTCTAAACTCTTAAACCTACGCCATTTTAACAACATGTGACTACATTTTACTTACCAGCTCTGCAGAACAGCAACAGCACTGGTTCTGGTCCAACTCTCTTCTAGTCCGACTCAGTTTGTTTCTGCAGACCTGTCCTGCAGCAATGAAGCCCTCAAATCAGTCCTCTAAACTCTTAAACCTACTAACTAGTTCCCTCCATTTGCAGCAAGCAGTGCAGTGAAAGAGCCCTGTTGACTTCCAGGAAGTGAACTGAAGGCTTCTGGGTAACATACTGTAGTTCTTTAGACTGGCAAAACAGTGAAGGCTTAATGAAAGAAAACTACAAAATGGCAGCACGTTTATTATTATATATTTTTAAACATTATGTACCTGTACAGTAAAACACCTCGATAGAGCGAGTCCGTGAAAAACGAACCGCAAAGTAGCGAGGGACTACTGTATAATAATAAAACAAGCCAAGAACAAACTTAAACAAGAAAATAACCTAAAAGGCCCAGATGGAAACTCAAACCAATGTAGGGTTAAAAGCCAAAACAAAAAAGTGAGTTTTTAGTCAGGATGTAAAGAACTGTATGGACTCTGCTGAACTAATATCAATGGGCAGATTGTTCAGTGCCCTGAGATGACTTCTGTTGTGACTTGGTGCTGTATAAATAAACTGAATTCAGTTGAATTGAATAGCATCTAAAAAGCAGAAAGAATCTTAAACTACCAGAAGGAAGTGGATAGAGCACATTTTTTGCTGAATTAGGCTGAACAAAGTTTAAATGAGTGCAAAAAATGTGGAATTATCTGAAAAAGCTCAAATGATCATAAAAACAGCTAAATAGTAGCTGAAATAGGGGGAGTGATGTGCAGAGGGTTAGATAAGGTGGGCCTGTGATCGGAATATCGCCGGTTCAACTCCAGGTACCGACAACATCACAAATGTGGGTGGGATTGGTGAAGCACCCACACCTGCCTCCACCCTCATTCGCCCCAATCTGGGCCCTTGAGCAAGGCCCTTAACCCAGACCATCTGCTCCTCCGGGCGCCCTAGATAGCAGCTCTCTGCTTCACACAGAGGGCTGTGGTAGCTCAGTGGTCTGTGGTTGCGTCAGGAAGGACATCTGGCGTAAAATAATTGCCAAGACTTCGTGTGACTTAGTTCGCTGTGGCGACCCCGGAGGAAGGGAGCAGCCGAAAGATTAAAAAAAAAAAAAAAAAGTAGGTGAAATAGTTGAAACTAGCAGAAATAAGCTGAAAGGAGCATAACAAGCTAAAATTAGCAGAAATAAGTAATCAATAAATAAAAATAAAGCACAAATATTTTGTAGTTAGCCAAATAAAGCATAAATGATCACAAAACAGCTGAAAAAACGGCTGCAATTAACTGAAAGTAGCTGAATATTTTTTATTTTATTTGCACAAGGATGCTGAACCAGAACAAAATGTGAAAGGAGCAGTAAAAGTTTGTAAACAGATCTAAACATTTGAAGGATGGAAAATGAGCTCAATTCATTTTCCGAGAGAAAAAATGGCAGAAAAAGCTAAACAGGATCACAACAGTGTGAATAAGCATTCACACTATTAGAAGGTCTTAATTTAAAAACAATTATTTTTATGAATGAAAACGACACAGGCTCAAACTGCTGAGAAACGGCAGAGCATTTTGGAGGTCAGACCTATTTCAAACAGGTTGCGAATAAAATAAATATCTAATAGATATGTTTAAGTATAAATGTATTTTAATTACAGCACAATGTGAATCTCTTCTATTTTGATTTTAAAAACTTAAGCTTCTGCTTTTAGTTACAGTATTATTATTATTATTTTTTTTACTTTAGATGAATTGCTATAAATATACAGATACAGTTTTTAATAAATAAATTCAGATTGGGGCTAAAAGTCTCAAATTACTACCGTATTTTTTGGACTATAAGGTACACTTAAAATCCTTTAATTTTCTGAAAAATTGACAGTGAGCCTTATAATCCAGGACGTTTTATGTATTAATTCTGGTTGTGCTTACTGACCTGGAACTGATTTTATATGGTACATGGTGCTCAAAACTCTGTCAAAATGAACTTATTTTGCTTAAAGGGGACCACATATTCAAAATTCACTTTTTAATGTTTTTTTTACTCAACTTTGGGTATGTACTTCATAAAAAAACTGTGCTAGGGCCAAAAAAATGCACCCAGTGGTTTATTTACTCTAAGTATATTTGTTTATCTTTGATAGAAACACTTCGTTTCTCACTTCCTGCGGTTTGTGACGTCACAAACCGCAGCCACAACCCCAACCTTTGTCCCGCCCCGTCACCTAGCAACCCCTGGTGATGCTCCACCCACTTCAGTATGAAAGAGGTGACGGACGGTTGTTTTTCCTTATTTCATGTCAGCACAATGGCTAAAAATGTCACAGAGTCTATCCAGCTAACGTGAGCGTTGCAAAGATTCTCCCTCCTGGCCCAGATAATGGCATAGTTTTCAGATGGGAGTCTTGAATGAACAGCGATGCAGCATGTTGCAGTGTGTGTGTGTGTGTGTGTGTGTTGGTTTATGTGTCATAGCAGGCCAGACTACGTACCGCTAAACCACATTAACCAACCTGTGTGTGTGTTTGTGTGCGTGCGCGCGCTTATCGAGGGAGGGAGAGGGAGTTTTAACGCTGTCATTAGGGGGGAGAGCAAATACACACCCTCGAGTGAACAAATGAGACCCTCGAGAGAACAAATGAGACCCGCGCGAGCGCAAATCAGACCCCGTGAGCGTGTGTGTGTCCGCTGCAGTGACATCCGCTCCCAGCGCACGCGCATAGGGGGAGGGAGGGAGACGTATTACAGAGGAAAAATTTAAAATGACACGACAACTTGTACACGTCTGATCTGTCCCACAATAAATACGTTGCGGTCCAGTTCAGCTCAGGGCTCTGGGTGGCAGTAACGCGAGTTCAGACATCCTCGTCTGCCTTTGGAGGGCAGAGTTAATGTAAACAGATCTTTGAAGGGCGTGAACTTCAGATCTCATTAACATAAACCAGTCATTCAAAACGAAAGTTAAAAATGGCAGAATTAAAAAGGGTATAATTGATTATCTAAGAATTATTTTGTGTATTAAATTGAATGAACATTGTCTGGTAACCCCACAGACATACCATAAAATTTTTAAAAACCTATCTGTGGTCTCCTTTAAATGTGCCTTATAATCCGGTGCACTTTATGTATGAACAAACCCTTTCATTGATATTGTGCCTTATAATCCGATGAGCTTTATAGTCTGAAAAATACGGTAATTGAATGTAGCCACCACGCCACCAGGTGGTGTTATTCTCACTTGTTTTCCTGTTTGAATCTGCTCATATTAACAACACTGCTGTTTTGGAAGGAAGCAGCTCATATGGAGATAAATCAGTCTCAAAAGTAGTCACACAAGCATTCAATAAGATTTGTATGTGTACAATAAGATCCACAAGTGTACTACAAGTTTCACAAACGCATAAACAATTTTTCAAATGTGCACATTTCAGCTTGGACAAGTAGGAATATTACTCAGCATACCGTATTTTCCGCCGTACATGTTGCACTGCCCTATAAGTCGCATCAGTCCAAATATGTCTAATAAATTGGAAAAAAAATCCATAAATATGTTGCTTTACCGTTAGGGATGGGGCCAATCCGGTATCGGTATCCGCCTCCGATACCAGCATAATTCACGTATCGGATTCTTCCGATCCAACCTGCTGATATTTTCGATCCATGATGCATGTTGGCTTCAAACTATGGAATGGATTTCCTAAACGGAGACATGTCTCATGAACCCAGAGTAACAAGACCTGCCTCACATTCAGGAAATCCAGTTCATAGTTTGCAGCCAGCTACAGCATGAGGACTGAGTGAGCAGCACTGTAGCTAACAGCTAGCCACCTTTTCTTCGTAACATGTCCGCTGTGTGGAAGTATTTTACACTAAACACCACAAGACAGCAACGTGCAATGTCTGCAGAGCCATAGCGCCACATTAAACTACGGTCAAGTCAGCTTTACATTGGACATTTTAGTTCCGGGGCTTCAGCGGGACGCCACTCTCGCTGAACCAAAACACAGGCATCCCGACCTGGCCAGCTGCGTCCAGTCTGACCAGTTTAGCCTGCCCGTCTCGGAGGAGGGACAGGCTTAGAGCAGCTGACCAAAATCAGAGCCCCCGCCCCGACTGAACAAGAAAAACACACCGCTGAAGCCCCGGAGCTCAAATGTTCACTGAGAAGTTGCTAAACTTCATCGTAATTAACGACCAACAGCTAACAGCTGTAGAAAACAAAGGATTTCGCAGCTTGATACTTGCAGCCAATATATAGTTTACCCTCCAGGAGATATTTATCAGTACAACCTTAGACCTTCATAAAAAAGCATATTACCGTAATTAAGAATTACAAGAAAACTGGATAAAAAAACAACACTAAAAAAACCAAACCGCTACAATATAAAGCCATGTAATATACTAAAAACAGGAACGTGTCTGTGTTGGTTTATGCCATTAACTTAGCAGATGTAAAGCCATTTAATATTTAATTAAACTTATTCATTCATTTAAAAGAGACAAAACAAATTAATCAAAAAGAAAACATGGAATGAAAAAAGTGCAGAAAGAAGAAAAAAAATCTTATATCACCCCATTATTTAAAATAATATATCAAATAACTTTAAACAATCACTTAAATTAATCACTTTATTATCCACTTTAAAGCTAGGAATAAAATAAAACACGTTTTGTGTTAGCATAATTGAATTGTACCTTTGAAACTTAGCCAACATTCAGAACAAGCGTTCAATACAAAAACAACTGGATTTTATTTGTTACAGAAAACGTTTCACCCTCTATCCAAAGGGCTTTTTCAATTCAAAGAGCAGGCTGTGTGACAGTGAAGTTATAAACAGGCTGAGATGACACGCACCAACCAATTGAAAGCTGAGATAACGCCCACACATACCTGAGATAACATACACATCCTATGTAAATTGACGAATCAACACATCACACCTTAACAGTAGGTGTAACAAATAAAGTCCAGTTGTTTTTGTATTGAACGCTTGTTCTGATTTTATCATGTCCTGGATGACTGAGAATCTTCACCAGCACTTAGCCAACATTAATAAAACTTACCTCTAGTTGTCTTTTTGGACGTGCATGCATATATATGTGTACACATTGTACTTGAGAGAAGATTATTACAGCCTCATCTAAAATCAATAATGATGATGATATCGGAACTGGATCTTTATCGGCCGATATCCAGATTTAAGTATCGGGATCGGATTTTTAAAAAAAAGAAAAGTGGATCGGTGCATCCCTATTCGCCGTATACATCGCATCTATTGTGCGTCAACACTTATAATGTCATATCTCAGCCAAAAATTGGTTTATAAATATGGGGAAAACATCCATAAATACATCTCTTCACCATATAAGTCGCAGGCATGCTAATTTATGCAAAAAACTGACTTATACAGCGGTACTCCTTAGATAGAGTCCTTGGATCTTATTGTGCATATACAAATATCGTTGTTTGTGGGACTACTTTTGAGACTGATTTCTCTTCATCGCTTTTGGATTTGTTGTAAAAATCGTCATCAGTTTCCATAAAATTTTGTAAATGCTTGTAATAAAACGAACTAAAAACTGTTAAAATCCTCAGATTCTTAACTTTTTAACCCATTTTCTGCCAGTTTTCACAGTAGGACGAGCTCGTCATCTCAACAAAAATCAAATCTAACATCTTGGTTTTTCCCGACCAGGGTGATTCTGGCTTTGGATATCCTGGCAAAAAAGGTGAACATGGTGCCCAAGGTCCACCCGGGCCACCCGGTCCTCCAGGGCCTGCCGCTGAGGTGCTCCAACTTGCAGATGGCTCTAATGTGCACAAAGTGGCCGGACCCCCTGGTCCACCGGGATCACCGGGGTTGGCTGGGACTGCAGGGCATGATGGAGAGCCTGTAAGTACGGAGAGATCAGGAAAGTTCAACCTTGAACATTTGAAAGAGTGTAGTGATTGAGGGATCTTTTTTTTTTTTTTAGGGGGATCCAGGAGAGGATGGAAAAACTGTGAGTTGGACTGTTTTTAAACACTAATGTTGTTACTGGATGGACTGACTTATTATGCTCTGGTTTTAAGGGCCCTGCTGGGCCCCAGGGTATTCCAGGAAGTCCAGGAACTTCAGGTGCCAAAGGCCAAAAGGTGCGGGACATAAAGATTTTGTCAAATTCATACACAGGTCTCGATTTAGTGGGATAACTTGGGGTTTCCGAATCATTCCAGGGTGAGGCTGGAGAGGGTTCCCCTGGTCCCAGAGGCCCCCCAGGTCTACCAGGACCTCCTGGACTTGGCACTGGGGATCGTTCTGTAAGTACACACAAAGGGGAAACTTTATTTATTACTGAATTAAAAAAATAATAACTTAAAAAAAAAATTTTTTTTTATGTATATAGACATTTGTTGACATGGAGGGCTCAGGATTTCCAGATCTGGATGTAATCCGGGTACGTTATTTACCATAAACAAATGTTTTAAGTATCATTCAGGTTAACATTTGTGAGGTTTTCTGGTCAGGGTCAGCACGGTCCCCCAGGGCTCCCAGGCCCTCCTGGTCCTCCTGGGATTCCTGGTACTTCAGTGGCACTAGGGCCTGATGGTCCAATAGCATTTGGACCTTCTGGTCCACCTGGACAAGATGGGGTGCCTGGTCTACCAGTGAGTATCACATTTTATATTTAATAAAATTATTTATCAGTTAATAAAATATTAGTTTGATGAATTATTAAAAAATAGTACAGTTGTGCCACCGCTTTGGGGCAGTGGATAAAGCGGGCGGCACATATGCTGGAGGCTGAGCCTCTCCACAGGCGCCGCGGGTTCATGTCCCAGACCCGACGAGCTTCTTTCTGTGGTGTCTCCCCCCTCTCTACCGTTTCGCCCTCTCCCTCTCCAATAAAGGCCACTAGCGCCCAAAAATGTAAAAAATAATAAATAAATAAATAAAGTACAGTATTCACTTTCATTTAAACTTTTTTTCTTGATTCTTTATGAAGAAAATCATAAATAAATATTTCATAAAGACAAAATGCTATTTATGTTGGAGGCATGACACTGCTGAGTTGTGAAACCAAGTTGACATTTTGTATCTCCTGTTTAGGGTCTTCCTGGTGCCCCTGGTCTTCCTGGTCCACCTGGGCCCAGAGGAGAAAAGGTAAAAACCGAGTCTAACTCACGTCTGTACTCAAATAGAAAGGGGAACAACAAGGCTCTGAATTAGGGTCACTTCAGTTTTGATAATTTAACTCAGCCTGAGTACTAAAGGTGGTTCAAAGGCTAGTTGTACTTACTTTGTTTTGTCAATGCCAGTATTACTTTATGCATGTTGCCTTTTTTGGAGCATAAACATGCTCAAAAAGGCATAAGGTTTTGCACACGTGTTGCCATTTCCGAGGAGAACCAGTTCTCATTTAGCCAGAATATGGCCAGTCTTGTGAACCAGGCAAACAAAGACCCTAACAACCCTCAGCAGAGGGGAGAGATTAATTTGCATGTGAATTTAGTTCCATAAAGTAAAAGTAAAGTGCAAGGTGTTTTCATCATTCTATATTTCCGTACAATTATGAAATTAGTTCTCTGCATTTAACCATCACACGTGAGATACACCCAGGTGGAGCAGGGGGTAGCTAGCGCCCGAGGAACGGTTAGAGAATAGATGTCTTGCTCAAGGACACCATTGCATGTGGACATGGCTGGGAGTTGAACCTGTAATTTTCTGGTCTCAAGTCCTATAAAGTACCTCTACTCCATAAAGGAGCATATTTGCACTCTAAAGCTTGGAATGCCACTCTCCTGTTTTAAGTAGGGGTGCACCGATAAATTAGCTGGCCTATTTATTGGCCCTGATTTCCTTAATTTTGGGAGATCGGCCGATACTTGCATGAGAAATTGATTTTACCGATTTTTTTGTAGTTTTAACAACAACAATTGTCTAAACTTCATTTATATTTCAGAGTGCTAACTCATGGCCAGTTAAAACAAGTTTGTATTGTTTCTAGGATATTGTTCAAGGGTACAGTATGTTTTTCAATAAAATAATATTGGAAAATTGAAGGTGCATTGTGACCTTATAACACCCGACAAAGTGTTGCTTATAAAACAAAATCGGTATCAGCCAAAATCGAAATCGGTAGATCAGACTTTTAAGAGATCGGTGATAAGAAAACTGCAATCAGTGCACCCCTACTTTTAAGTTGAAAAGGCTACCTGAACAGGAAGAAAAATGTCTCTAACTGTAGAAGTTCAGTTATCTTGTAGTTTATGTTTATTGTTTTACTTTTCTGGATGTGGCAACAGGCTTCCTGCGCTCAACATAAATGCAGCTCAGCCTGAACACGATGGCCATCAATGAAGAAAATGGCAAAATCTCCATCTCAAACGTATGATGAACAATAAATGAATGAATACCTAATGCAGCTGCTGACACTCACTTTTGTCGTCAGAATGCAAAATGTCTAAAACGGACAGCAAAGTGGCTCGTTAAGACTATGTTTGAATCTCGATCACTTTCATGTTTTTTACCTAAATGCATCATCTAACAAAACCTCCAGTCACACACAAGAAAATCTCTGTCTATGCTGTTATTTCAGCTCAATTTATGTGTGTTATGATCAGGATAAAAGTTAGAAATGCCAAAATATTTCAGTGGTTATCTCCAAGCTGCTGCTGCTTGCTGACACTCTGCAGCAGGTACACCCTCTTATTAGGCTGTCACGAGAACTAACTTTGCTGGGCAATTAATTGTCTCAGAAATTATTGCGATAAATAATAATAATGTTTGAAATTTGACAATAATTAGTAGTTGTCAAATTTAAGAAGAAATGTTGGTTAATTTTTGTGTGTAGTACCTTTTTTTGACCACCGGATGACAGTATAAGACTGTTTGAACTGAAGGATGGCTAGTGAGGGAGCAAGCAGTGTGTCTCTAAGAAAAAAATGGGAGGGAGGCCCCTTTACGTGACATGGGCTGTCTCTCTTTCCCGTTTTCCGGTTCTCAAAATGGTGGACGCTTGGTGCGGTTTGAGCTCTTTAGCATAGCATTTTTCACACAAAGCTTTTAATAAAAGTCAGTAAACAAGTTCTCGGCTTCTTTTTGCAGAGAAAAACAACATTTTACACAAAGGTTTCAATTATGAATTTTGGAGCTTGGACAAGATGGAGTTTTTTTTCTGAGGTCGGCCTGTTAGCTTAGCTTCTTAGCTTAGCTGCTTTTAACAATCCAAAAACATGATTTCGAACATCTAAAAAAGCTAAGTCTGGTCCTCTGGACATTCAAAAAAACAAAACAAAACAAAGCAAAAACATTTTTTGTAGAAACGTTTCGTCTTTCATCCGAAAGACTTCCTCAGTCTGAGGTGCTATGTGAAAAGAAACTGCCCATCATTAAACAGGGGTGGAGGCCTCCGGGTTCAACTGTCACCCTCTTACAATGCTGTTATTGCTAGTATCACTCAGCCCTCTGTGAATAGCAAACAACCATCAGGGTGCTAACGATCCATCGTTAGGCTGATGGTCCTCCTTGATCATGTGAGCAGCTGGTTTCGCTGTCATCAGCCAACTGGTTGTGTAACACTGTGAGAGGGTGCTATTTATAAGACTGAGCTGAACACAGCACCTCAGACTGAGGAAGTCTTTCGGACGAAAGACGAAACGTTTCTACAATTTTTTTTTGCTTTGTTTTGTTTTTTTGAATGTCCAGAGGACCAGACTTAGCTTTTTTAGATTTTTCTACCTGGATTATTGAGCATGCATCAGTGATTTTAAACAGTTAAAACAGATTTTAAAGAGAAAGGGAGGGGTCAGTGAAGAGCGCTGGAGTTGAGCCTTTTGTCATCCAGTGTCCAGTAGAAAGAGAGACATGAAGAAGAAGAAAAAAAATGATAAAGCCATAAATGTAAATGAGGCTGATAATTTTCATTTATCATGCGATTAATTGATTTGTTTGTTATTGCGACAGGGCTACCTCTTATATTACGTTTGGACATAACTTGCATCCAGTTTGCTCTAAATAAAACCCCAGGAGTGTGAGGCCTCAGCCTCCAATTGCAAAGTTGTGGTCAGCTGTCGTCCTCGGCTTGAATCGTGGTCAGAACTTCCAACTGGATCTCTGTCCACCAGCATTCAGGCTCTGGACAGTGGTTAGAGCTGAAACACAGAAACTGGAACTGGAATCTCCTCCAGCTACACATCGATTCAGCATGTTGCTGTTTAAGCTGTCTTCCTTTGTCGTCAGACAGTTTGATTTCTGGAAAAAAAATCAACTCCGACTTCATAGACCTGGACTCTGGTGGTCACCTTTAGAGTGATACTGCAGTGGAATAGACCTTTAGTAGTGTTATGGGCGGCCGTGGTGTAGTGGTAATGGCAGTCGTCTCCCGATCGGAAAGTTGGCGGTTCGACTCCCGGGACCCGCACCATGTGTCGTTGTGTCCTTGGGCAAGACACTTAACCCTGAGTTGCTCCCGGTAGGACTGGAAAGCACCTTGCATGGTAGTCTGCCGCCACCGGTTTATGAATGTGTGTAGCATTCAATATATGTGTAGCACTTTGAGATTTTCAGTAATGAAAAGTGCGTTATAAATTGAATTAATTATTATTATTATTATTAACTCTCCATACATGTAGCACAACTTCCACCACAACAAATTCAACCAATCTCTGCAAATTTTGCTCAGACTTTCAATTTTGACCAATCACTTTAGCCCTCTGCCCCGTTTCACTTCCTGAAATTTTAGTTTTGTGAGATGAAAACATGTTTGATGCCCCGAAGATCATGTTTGCCATCAGGTATTACCACTAAAATCTGTGGAAGCCAATTTACCGAACTAAATGGTGGAAAACGGGGGAGAACTGATGACAGCATCAAGCATGACACCAGTTAAATATTTGATGTTTCACCAAAACAGGAAGTGAGGACTCACACAAACATCTGATCTGAATTGAATAAAAATATTTAATTAAATAGGAAGTTCCTTTAAATCTGGGCTCAATTTTATCTTATAACACTTCATCACTAACTTGTTGAGGCTTCACTTACTGGCTACAAGCATGTCCCAAACAAACAAGCAAACATTTTAACTTTAACGAGCTCCCATGTTGATTAAACTATGTATTATCTCAATAAAATAAGTCCTTCTTTAAAAAGAAATTGGTTTTGTTTCATTCTCATTGTATTCCAGGGTGACGGCGGCGATCTTGGTCTTCCTGGTCCAGTTGGAGAAAAGGTGAGTCAAGACTTCTGTACTTTAGAAAATAATTTCAGTGAAGATTTCCTCGCTCAGCCAGCATAAAAATAATATGTTTTTGTGACAAATTCAAAAATGGTTCTTTGTTGCTTTCTTTTAGCAAGAGGCAGTGGACGCCAACCCTTTCAGTTACCTGTTCTCTTTCTTTGCTCCGTCCTCTACGGTGTGTAATGGGGCTGCAGGTATTGGGGCTTGGTCTCTTCTGTGACAATGTTCTTTCTCCCACCCACGTTTAACAGTTATTTTTCCCCCCATTTATCATGCATTTTAACCAGAGCTCAATGTCTTTCTAGTAGCTGCTTGCTTTCACGTCTGAGTGTTGGTTGTTTTTACTCTTCTAATTCTGAATACATCACTTAATTCTGCCAACTTTTCCACGTTTAAAAAGCCCCCTTTTGCTTTATCACTTAATTTTTCTCCTAATAGTCTCCGTTGGTTGTAAATATCGGAAACTAACAATGAATTGTTGAAAAACACCTTCCTCATTCAGGGCGCACAGGGTGACCGAGGAAAGACGGGTACGGCAGGACAGACTGGTCTGGCAGGGCTCCCAGGTCCCATGGGACCAGTTGGACCTCCAGGGCCCCCTGGACCACCGGGTCCACCATACATCATTGCTAATGTGAGTATAGTTTATATATATGTGTAGTAGTCCCTCACTTATCGCTGTGGCTAAGTGGTTAGAGCAGTCATCCTCCAATGCAAGAGTCGGGGGTTCAATTCCACTAGCAGTAACATGCTGAAGTGTTTCTGGGCAAGACACTGAACCCCTCATTGCCTCCGATATGTGTCCCACCAGTATATGAATGTGATGAAGCACTGATTAGTTTTTGTAAAGATCTAGTAGAGGGCTGCATGAATGGGTAAATGAGGGAACAGACTGTAAAGCACCATGAGTGTCTTGATAAGATGGAAAGGCGCTATATAAGTACAGTCCATTTACCATTTATTACGGGGGTTACGTTCCAGACACCCTCACGGTAGGTTAAAATCTGTGATGTCAAGAAGCTCCACCTTCTCTTTTATGGCAAGCATCTTTCTCTGGCGATAGGGTTCACTGCCTGAAACCTTAAAAGGCGCAGATTGTTTGGGTGGCATCGTAGAGCTTGTAATAAATTTCACAAACGAGCACAGAGAGCAGACAGACTGATGCTACGGTTGCTGAGCCAGTCAGCACCTGGGATACAGAGGCCAATGCTCTGGTTGGTCGCCTTCCATCAATCAGCCAAGCATGTGTCGTGTACAATCTTGTGTTGAAAACCTGCGAAACAATGAGTCTGTGAAAGTCGAACCACGACTTATCAAGGGACTACTGTATACAGTATATATTTTTGTATACAGACTTTTTATATTTTTTCTTCTGAATTAAAATAACCCTGAATATGTTAAAAACAACCTTGACATAAATCTTGTACCTAATCATTATTATTTTCTGTTGTATTTTAATTTCTGTGGACATTACTCATTATTATCAAGTTGTTATTGACTATTCAGTACAAGTATTCATACTTTTACATAGGTGTGACTCCTGGTTATTACAGTACATTAGTATTATGTCCCACTTAATTCTGGCCTAAAACAGTAATGTAACTGAGTGCACTAATACTTCTACATAACTACTCATATTTCTGAAAGGTATAAATATACCTAAATACTACGATGTTGGGTTATTTTTCACTTTAGCACAGATACTTTCTGATTTCCGAGCCTCTTGGATTAACACAGGATATTTATTCTGATATATGCAAACTCCACAAATAAAGACCCCAGGTCCAACTGGGGATTGTACCTAGGACCTTCTCTTCGCATTGTGAGGCAACAGTGCTAACTAGAGACCTACATAGCACCTATCAAGATGGCTGCATAAAATCTATCCTAATTATCAAAGGCTATACAGAGGTTTCCCATTGTTGGGTACCTTTACCTTGGAAACTGTTCAAATAAATCAAACTGAAATGATTCTGAAATTAATGCCCAAAATGAGTGGCTGCAAATTTCAGATCCCAGTTGTACATTTTTACTCTGATTGATTTTAATATACTGAATATCGCCAAATTGTAAAAAAAAAAAATAAAAAATTATGTAGTATTGCATGTGTGACAAAAAATAAGAAGTACTGTATATTGGGTCAAAGTTTGAAATCTAAACTGAGTAGCAAAAAAGATCAACCCAATTCAAAATGTCATTTTAAGTCAAAGAGCCCCAATAAGTTTGATACAGGATCTATAAAAATTTTAAAATTCACATTTAAAATACTATTCTTTTATTGTGAAAGAAGTTTACTATGTTGTAGATGAAGAGCAATGAGGTTCAGTTTTAGTGATGTATACATTTAAAGAGAACATGGATTTTAACTTGAATCGTCTCCATACAGAAAGACCAGAATGGGAATGAGGCACTGAACGCCTTACCTGGACTCAGAGGCCCACCTGGACCACAGGTTAGAGGTGCTCTACCTTCTGCTCACATTACTGGACCAGCTCTGTCTTACGCAATGTCTTGTTTTCCAGGGTCCGCCTGGCATTCCTGGTCTACCTGTAAGTTCTACAAAGACTCTTTGTTATAACCTCATGCGTGGTACTTCTCTCTTTAATTCATAACCATGGGAGAAAAATTGGTTGTTGAACTCAGAATCAAAGAATCGTAAGACTCCAAAACATCTGTTTGTAGCAGAAAAACAAACGTTCAGAAAAGACTAGATCTTTCATTGGTGGCTGCTGCTTCATTTTAGGTCCATATCTCACTGGGCTGCAGTTCTCGGAGACAAATTCATTCGGCGGTTTCCAAAATGTCTTGAAGCGTTTGCGAGGGTTCTCAATTTCCTTACGAGCCGCAGGCTGTCGCTTTTGTATTGCAGGAGTTTTGAACATGTTGTAAACATTACTGCAACTAATTTCCCCTCAGAACAGTCCAGTGGTGTAGTCTACATTTTCGTAGTGGGCATACCGCGGTTAGTTTTACATTGGACGCTGTTGAAGCCACAGAGCGCAAATGTCCAGCGTTCAACGTAAAACTAACTTTACCATGGTCAGTCCGTATACTGTGCTAAGAAACCAAAGTACACCAGCTGGTACAATGTCATCATCAATTTATTTAGATTTTTAAGCATACAGTATTGAACATTTCCAAATTTCTCTGATGCTTATATTTGAATAAATGAACAACAAAAGTTGTACAACTGTTGACTTTGTATTAAAAACATAGGATGTATAAAACAAAGCAAAACTTGTTCAAGTATTAAAGGAGACCACAGATATGTTTTTAAAATTTTTATGGTATTTCTTTGGGGTTACCAGACACTGTTTATTCAATTTAATACACAAAATAATTCTTAGATAATCAATTATACCCTTTTTAATTCTGCCATTTTTAACTTTCGTTTTAAACGACCGGTTTATGATAATGAGATCTCGTGGCACGCCCTTCAAAGTTCTGCTTGCATTAACTCCGCCCTCCAAAGGCAGACGAGGAAGTCAACACACGTTACCACAGAGCCGAGCTGAGCTGAACTGGACCACGACAGATCAGAGTGTACAAGTTGTCGTGTCATTTTTTATTCTTCCTCTGTAATGTCTCCTCTGACTCTCCCACCCTCTGCCTGTGCGCGCGAGCTGGATGGAGGAAAGCACACACACACACTCACAGCGGGGCTATCTTTTTATCTGTGTTTCTCCGAGGAGCCGCCCGACACACAAACACACACACTCACACAAACATGCACACATCTGTTCCCATCTGAAAACTATCAATTTTAAATCTGCTTAGTGCTCCATTATCTGCGCCAGGAGTTTAAAAAAAAAAGGGGGAAAAAAAAAAATCATGGACAAGATGCGAACCCAAGTCTCCCGAGTGGCGTTCGAGCGCGTTAACCACTCAACCAAACTGGCAGTTGTATGACGGTAGTCCTTCATCGTATAAGAAGTGTAATTCTTCTACGGTAATGTCGCCTGGACATTGCTATTAAAAATAAAATTAAGCCACGCATCTCTGCTCTCTGAGACTGGAAGAGTGTGTATCAACACATGTTGTGTAATGCAGCCAACAACGCAACATTTAACTTTAGGAGCCATTCTGCTGAGATGAACTATTTTTCTTCTTCTCCATTTGATTTATGGCGGATCGCAAACAACTGTTAGGTGCATACCGCCACCTAGTGTGCAGGCTGAGATGAACTCAGGAACCGCGTGGGTGGAGCATTACCAGGGGTTGCTAGGTGACGGGGGCGGGACAAAGGTTGGGATGGGTTGTGGCTGTGGGTTGTGGCTGCGGTTTGTGACGTAACAAACCGCAGGAAGTGCAATCGGCGCGTTTCTATCTAAGATAAATAAATATACTTATAGTAAATAAACCACTGGGTGCATTTTTTTGGCCTTAGGACTGTTTTTTTATGAAGTAAATACCCAAAGTTGAGTACAAAAACATTAAAAAGTGAATTTTGCATCTGTGGTCCCCTTTAAGTAGTAAGTACAGGTAGTCCCCGATTTACGAGCGAGATCCGTTACAACGAGGCGCTCGTAAACCGGAAATCTCGTAATTTGGAACGGCCGCCATTTCTCTCGTAAATCCGGAAATCCGCTCGTAAATTGGAACGGTTTTCGCTAGCGCGACTAAAAACACTCTATTTTCATCTAAAAACTACTTTTGAGTGCATAAAAATGATCGGAAACGTGTGTTTATATGCTTAACTAACTAACTGTAGTGAAAAAACACATGAAAACTCAGTATTTTTTTCGTTTTTTCCAAAAATTCGCAGCTCGTAAGTCTGGAACCTCGCAGATCAGAGCGCTCGTAAATCGGGGACTACCTGTACAGAAGTATTAATTATGCAATAATTTGCTGGATAAGTGAATGTAATAAATAAGCGCTGCGTACCAATAGATTTATTGATTTATTGATTTATTAACCTTTATTTAACCAGGCAAATCCCATTGAACTCACATATCTCTTTTACAAGGGAGCCCTGGGCCTGAAGGCAGACTAACATGCATTATTTTGGTCTGTGGGAGGAAACTGGAGTACCCACAGAAAACTCACGCAAGCACAAGAAGAACATGCAAACTCCACTAATAAAGACCCCAGGTCCAACCGGGGATTGTACCCAGGACCTTCTCTTCTCATTGCGAGGCAACAGCGCTAACCACTGAGCTGTCGTGCTGCCAATTTTTGTTGTTACGGAAGCGTTTATCTGTCGTTTAACGTATCAATGACACGTACCTAATGATATATCATGTATCATTGGGCACGTTTCAGTGGGTTTACTGAAATTCTTAATCTTTTCTAGTGGGCATACTTGAGTATCACGTGGATTACACCACTGGAACAGTCAGAATCTTAGCAGACATCTGAAATCTGTCTTGAATTCTTCTCAGTTCAGTTGTAGTAATTCTTGAGCGTGAGCAAAAGCACCTGAGATTTTTAGATACTAATTGTGTTGATTTATATACAAACTAACAAAAAAAAACCTACCCCAGTCTCTCAGCTTTGAGCTGGTTCAGTCCATCTCATGGTGATATGAAAACAAAGTCTCTTTTAAAGTTGTAAAAGTGCTGCATCGTTTATCTGTCTATGAATCAAGCAGAACAGAGTAAGAACACAGATCTATCTAGGATATCGCAATGCCAACACTTTTGTCAAAGTGGTCCTTTTGTTGTGGATTTTTCCTGCTCCTGATTGCCTCGACACAGAAACAGGTGAAAAAAGAAAATGTCTTAAAAAATACAACATAGTTCAGTCAGGTCATCTGGACGGTTTCTTTTTTTGGTTGTTGAGATGTTTCGCCCTTCATCCAAAGTGGTTCAAAACATCAAAGTTTGGCTATGGCTGCCTCAAAGGTGTCGACGGGGGAGAGGGCAGGCCCCAGAAACCATCTTATCACCAGCAAACTGGTTGGCCCACTTAGTGAGTGTGCTGCTTGTGGGACTGAGTTTGTGGTGGCTCCTTGGACTGATGAAGTCCTTTGGATGAAGGACGAAATGTCTCAACAACAACAAAAAAGAAACCGTCCAGATGGCCTGACTGAAATTTGTTGGATTTTTTTAACCTGGATCATTGAGCATGAACTTTTACGTCTTCAAAAATGGTCTGAGTTATTTATAATAAACAAGGCGCAGGTCACTCAATGTCTCACTCTATTGCGATTTGTTTAATTACAGTACTGTACTGTACATGTACATAATATCCCCCCCACCCCCACACAAAAAAAAGCACTGCCATTTTGTAGTTCCCTTTCAGTCATGTCTCTCGGTGCAAGCAGACCTAGGAGTGTCTCAGCAACCTGCAGGAGATGAGTCTCGCTGCAGAGATATTTATAAACCTGCAGGGGTAGCTAACAGCAACATCTCGGTTCTGTTGAACCAAACCAGGCTTTGTGATGTGTGTGGCGCCGCTGATCCAAGGTCTCAGAGCATGGCCCCCAGCACAAACCCTACGCAAACAGGAACTTACTTCAACTGCAACTGTGATAACAAATTACAGCCTCCGTGGAAATGTGCAGCTTTACTAGGACGCTTTAAACATTAGAAGAATATAATGTATATAAGGTTTCCATCACACTTTAAATCTCTTTATGCTGAATACAAGGGCATCAACCCAGAACTCATACGTTGCAGATGATTATTTTTGGGTTGGCATAAATATTGCCTGATGTAAAAGTTTTCTAAATGTCTATGTCTAGTTGATATTTAAATAAACCATGTTATTTTGCCAAGGTATGTAAAAAAATACTTGTATAAATATTCTTTGTGGGATTTGAACACCAATTTCTTGCACGAAAGTGTGTTGTATTACTCATTACATTAATTAATCACTGAGTGGTTCCATTGCACACACTCCCCACACATCCATAGTTAGTATAAATGTGTCATTCAGTGCAATTCCAAGTGAAAATACAGTATGTGTATTTTCTTGCAATTTTGTGTCTAACTTGTCACCATCAATCACAGCCCAGTGAGATTCTACCTGCAGGTGTTGAAACAGTCAATGATGGGCCCTGTTCACTTCCTGGTTCTGTGTATTTCATCTTGGTTTATGCTAATGCGTAACGCCTGTTAAACTGGTTCATCCAATCATCTGCTTTTTTCCTGATGGTATACTGTGTGTATATACAGTAGGGATGGGGCAGATCCGATCCAGTATCGGTATCGGTATCCGATACCAGCAGAATGTAAGTATCGGGTATCGGAACCAACCTGCCGATATTTCCGATACTTTCTAGATGTCAGAGAGCACATATATTTCACCATACTCTGTGACTTCTGTCTTAACATTGTTACTTAGCGGTATATTAGTGTTCAATTATAGATTAAATCTGTATCTGTTGATAAAATTCAACAAGAATTACAACTCATATAGTGCCAGAATTAAAAATAAGACTAGAAAATGGGGAGTAGAATGTGATGATTTCCCATAATGCTTAGCAGTATTTTAGACTAGTGTTCCTTGCACCATGAGTCAGAAGGACGTCTGTGGAAGAGACCTGCCTCTTCTTGTATGCCATTTGTTTGTGAATTACTGTAGTGAGGCTCAGAGTGTCTTCTTTGGGTTTACCTCACACAAGTCCGAGTTTTGTGCAACATACGTGCTCTCCCTTCAAGAACTTAATTATTACAGCCTCCTATGCTTGAACACCGATATCGGATCGGAAAAGTATCGGTATCGGTCGATACTCAGTTGTTATGTATCGGTATCGGATCGGAAGTGAGAAATGTGGATCGGTGCATCCCTAATATACAGTATATATATATTTGTTAATTATTTTATTTCAATAAAAAAAAGTGATTGTTCAATGTTGTAAGCTTGAGTTGTTTCTCTACTCAAAACTTGACTAATTAAGATTTGTTGTAGTGAATCAACACTAAGCATCAATTTAGATCAAAGATGCACCAAAATAATATAATTTTCCTCAACATATGTTCTAGAAATTCTTATTGCTGCAGTTAATTGAAGCTCCTTGAAAGTTAATGCATTGTCTAATTTATTAGTAAATGTTTCCTTTTGGTTACTAGGGTAAGCCAGGTTTTCCTGGTGACCATGGAATCAAAGGAGCAGAAGGACCACGTGGATCTGCTGGGGGCCCAGGTTTAGACGGTTACCCTGGACTCCCGGTACAGAGCCTCAAAAACAAGACTCGCTTTCTCATGAACTTTGCAGTTCTACAATATTCATAATGTATTTTAATCAACCCTGTAGTTTGTAATTGATGACTCTAAACCAATTTTCTGTTCATTTTTTAGGGTCTAAAGGGAGACAGTGGAGAGAAGGGTGAGATGGTGAGTTTATTCCTTATTTCTTAAAAATACATACTGTAATTTCCAGACTATTGAGCGCATCCGAATATAAGCCGCGCCCACTAAAATAAAAATTATAATAATTTTGTACTTATACATTCATATATATATATATATATATATATATATATACTTTTTTCTTTCCAACTTTCACACTGTATCCTGTCTAGGACAAAGTGCG
>JBBPBX010006494.1:10468-22878 GCA_038048925.1 Garcialebias charrua | reverse complement strand
CCTAGACAGGATACAGTGTGAAAGTTGGAAAGAAAAAAGTATATATATATATATATATATATATATATATGAATGTATAAGTACAAAATTATTATAATTTTTATTTTAGTGGGCGCGGCTTATATTCGGATGCGCTCAATAGTCTGGAAATTACAGTATGTATTTTTAAGAAATAAGGAATAAACTCACCATCTCACCCTTCTCTCCACTGTCTCCCTTTAGACCCTAAAAAATGAACAGAAAATTGGTTTAGAGTCATCAATTACAAACTACAGGGTTGATTAAAATACATTATGAATATTGTAGAACTGCAAAGTTCATGAGAAAGCGAGTCTTGTTTTTGAGGCTCTGTACCGGGAGTCCAGGGTAACCGTCTAAACCTGGGCCCCCAGCAGATCCACGTGGTCCTTCTGCTCCTTTGATTCCATGGTCACCAGGAAAACCTGGCTTACCCTAGTAACCAAAAGGAAACATTTACTAATAAATTAGACAATGCATTAACTTTCAAGGAGCTTCAATTAACTGCAGCAATAAGAATTTCTAGAACATATGTTGAGGAAAATTATATTATTTTGGTGCATCTTTGATCTAAATTGATGCTTAGTGTTGATTCACTACAACAAATCTTAATTAGTCAAGTTTTGAGTAGAGAAACAACTCAAGCTTACAACATTGAACAATCACTTTTTTTTATTGAAATAAAATAATTAACAAATGTATATATACTGTATATACACACAGTATACCATCAGGAAAAAAGCAGATGATTGGATGAACCAGTTTAACAGGCGTTACGCATTAGCATAAACCAAGATGAAATACACAGAACCAGGAAGTGAACAGGGCCCATCATTGACTGTTTCAACACCTGCAGGTAGAATCTCACTGGGCTGTGATTGATGGTGACAAGTTAGACACAAAATTGCAAGAAAATACACATATTTTCACTTGGAATTGCACTGAATGACACATTTATACTAACTATGGATGTGTGGGGAGTGTGTGCAATGGAACCACTCAGTGATTAATTAATGTAATGAGTAATACAACACACTTTCGTGCAAGAAATTGGTGTTCAAATCCCACAAAGAATATTTATACAAGTATTTTTTTACATACCTTGGCAAAATAACATGGTTTATTTAAATATCAACTAGACATAGACATTTAGAAAACTTTTACATCAGGCAATATTTATGCCAACCCAAAAATAATCATCTGCAACGTATGAGTTCTGGGTTGATGCCCTTGTATTCAGCATAAAGAGATTTAAAGTGTGATGGAAACCTTATATACATTATATTCTTCTAATGTTTAAAGCGTCCTAGTAAAGCTGCACATTTCCACGGAGGCTGTAATTTGTTATCACAGTTGCAGTTGAAGTAAGTTCCTGTTTGCGTAGGGTTTGTGCTGGGGGCCATGCTCTGAGACCTTGGATCAGCGGCGCCACACACATCACAAAGCCTGGTTTGGTTCAACAGAACCGAGATGTTGCTGTTAGCTACCCCTGCAGGTTTATAAATATCTCTGCAGCGAGACTCATCTCCTGCAGGTTGCTGAGACACTCTGAGTGACCTGCGCCTTGTTTATTATAAATAACTCAGACCATTTTTGAAGACGTAAAAGTTCATGCTCAATGATCCAGGTTAAAAAAATCCAACAAATTTCAGTCAGGCCATCTGGACGGCTTCTTTTTTGTTGTTGTTGTTGAGACATTTCGTCCTTCATCCAAAGGACTTCATCAGTCCAAGGAGCCACCACAAACTCAGTCCCACAAGCAGCACACTCACTAAGTGGGCCAACCAGTTTGCTGGTGATAAGATGGTTTCTGGGGCCTGCCCTCTCCCCCGTCGACTCCTTTGAGGCAGCCATAGCCGAACTTTGATGTTTTGAACCACTTTGGATGAAGGGCGAAACATCTCAACAACCAAAAAAAGAAACCGTCCAGATGACCTGACTGAAATATGTTGTATTTTTTAAGACATTTTCTTTTTTCACCTGTTTCTGTGTCGAGGCAATCAGGAGCAGGAAAAATCCACAACAAAAGGACCACTTTGACAAAAGTGTTGGCATTGCGATATCCTAGATAGATCTGTGTTCTTACTCTGTTCTGCTTGATTCATAGACAGATAAACGATGCAGCACTTTTACAACTTTAAAAGAGACTTTGTTTTCATATCACCATGAGATGGACTGAACCAGCTCAAAGCTGAGAGACTGGGGTAGGTTTTTTTTTGTTAGTTTGTATATAAATCAACACAATTAGTATCTAAAAATCTCAGGTGCTTTTGCTCACGCTCAAGAATTACTACAACTGAACTGAGAAGAATTCAAGACAGATTTCAGATGTCTGCTAAGATTCTGACTGTTCCAGTGGTGTAGTCCACGTGATACTCGAGTATGCCCACTAGAAAAGATTAAGAATTTCAGTAAACCCACTGAAACTTGCCCAGTGATACATGATATATCATTAGGTACGTGTCATTGATACGTTAAACGACAGATAAACGCTTCCGTAACAACAAAAATTGGCAGCACGACAGCTCAGTGGTTAGCGCTGTTGCCTCGCAATGAGAAGAGAAGGTCCTGGGTACAATCCCCGGTTGGACCTGGGGTCTTTATTAGTGGAGTTTGCATGTTCTTCTTGTGCTTGCGTAAGTTTTCTGTGGGTACTCCAGTTTCCTCCCACAGACCAAAATAATGCATGTTAGTCTGCCTTCAGGCCCAGGGCTCCCTTGTAAAAGAGATCTGTGAGTTCAATGGGATTTGCCTGGTTAAATAAAGGTTAATAAATCAATAAATCAATAAATCTATTGGTACGCAGCGCTTATTTATTACATTCACTTATCCAGCAAATTATTGCATAATTAATACTTCTGTACTTACTACTTAATACTTGAACAAGTTTTGCTTTGTTTTATACATCCTATGTTTTTAATACAAAGTCAACAGTTGTACAACTTTTGTTGTTCATTTATTCAAATATAAGCATCAGAGAAATTTGGAAATGTTCAATATGCTTAAAAATCTAAATAAATTGATGATGACATTGTACCAGCTGGTGTACTTTGGTTTCTTAGCACAGTATACGGACTGACCATGGTAAAGTTAGTTTTACGTTGAACGCTGGACATTTGCGCTCTGTGGCTTCAACAGCGTCCAATGTAAAACTAACCGCGGTATGCCCACTACGAAAATGTAGACTACACCACTGGACTGTTCTGAGGGGAAATTAGTTGCAGTAATGTTTACAACATGTTCAAAACTCCTGCAATACAAAAGCGACAGCCTGCGGCTCGTAAGGAAATTGAGAACCCTCGCAAACGCTTCAAGACATTTTGGAAACCGCCGAATGAATTTGTCTCCGAGAACTGCAGCCCAGTGAGATATGGACCTAAAATGAAGCAGCAGCCACCAATGAAAGATCTAGTCTTTTCTGAACGTTTGTTTTTCTGCTACAAACAGATGTTTTGGAGTCTTACGATTCTTTGATTCTGAGTTCAACAACCAATTTTTCTCCCATGGTTATGAATTAAAGAGAGAAGTACCACGCATGAGGTTATAACAAAGAGTCTTTGTAGAACTTACAGGTAGACCAGGAATGCCAGGCGGACCCTGGAAAACAAGACATTGCGTAAGACAGAGCTGGTCCAGTAATGTGAGCAGAAGGTAGAGCACCTCTAACCTGTGGTCCAGGTGGGCCTCTGAGTCCAGGTAAGGCGTTCAGTGCCTCATTCCCATTCTGGTCTTTCTGTATGGAGACGATTCAAGTTAAAATCCATGTTCTCTTTAAATGTATACATCACTAAAACTGAACCTCATTGCTCTTCATCTACAACATAGTAAACTTCTTTCACAATAAAAGAATAGTATTTTAAATGTGAATTTTAAAATTTTTATAGATCCTGTATCAAACTTATTGGGGCTCTTTGACTTAAAATGACATTTTGAATTGGGTTGATCTTTTTTGCTACTCAGTTTAGATTTCAAACTTTGACCCAATATACAGTACTTCTTATTTTTTGTCACACATGCAATACTACATAATTTTTTATTTTTTTTTTTTACAATTTGGCGATATTCAGTTTATTGAAATCAATCAGAGTAAAAATGTACAACTGGGATCTGAAATTTGCAGCCACTCATTTTGGGCATTAATTTCAGAATCATTTCAGTTTGATTTATTTGAACAGTTTCCAAGGTAAAGGTACCCAACAATGGGAAACCTCTGTATAGCCTTTGATAATTAGGATAGATTTTATGCAGCCATCTTGATAGGTGCTATGTAGGTCTCTAGTTTTTGCCAGAATAGCCTCAGATCATAAATATCAGAATAAATATCCTGTGTTAATCCAAGAGGCTCGGAAATCAGAAAGTATCTGTGCTAAAGTGAAAAATAACCCAACATCGTAGTATTTAGGTATATTTATACCTTTCAGAAATATGAGTAGTTATGTAGAAGTATTAGTGCACTCAGTTACATTACTGTTTTAGGCCAGAATTAAGTGGGACATAATACTAATGTACTGTAATAACCAGGAGTCACACCTATGTAAAAGTATGAATACTTGTACTGAATAGTCAATAACAACTTGATAATAATGAGTAATGTCCACAGAAATTAAAATACAACAGAAAATAATAATGATTAGGTACAAGATTTATGTCAAGGTTGTTTTTAACATATTCAGGGTTATTTTAATTCAGAAGAAAAAATATAAAAAGTCTGTATACAAATATATATATACAGTAGTCCCTTGATAATTTGTGGTTCGACTTTCCCAGACTCATTGTTTCGCAGGTTTTCAACACAAGATTGTACACGACACATGCTTGGCTGATTGATGGAAGGCGACCAACCAGAGCATTGGCCTCTGTATCCCAGGTGCTGACTGGCTCAGCAACCGTAGCATCAGTCTGTCTGCTCTCTGTGCTCGTTTGTGAAATTTATTACAAGCTCTACGATGCCACCCAAACAATCTGCGCCTTTTAAGGTTTCAGGCAGTGAACCCTATCGCCAGAGAAAGATGCTTGCCATAAAAGAGAAGGTGGAGCTTCTTGACATCACAGATTTTAACCTACCGTGAGGGTGTCTGGAACGTAACCCCCGTAATAAATGGTAAATGGACTGTACTTATATAGCGCCTTTCCATCTTATCAAGACACTCATGGTGCTTTACAGTCTGTTCCCTCATTTACCCATTCATGCAGCCCTCTACTAGATCTTTACAAAAACTAATCAGTGCTTCATCACATTCATATACTGGTGGGACACATATCGGAGGCAATGAGGGGTTCAGTGTCTTGCCCAGAAACACTTCAGCATGTTACTGCTAGTGGAATTGAACCCCCGACTCTTGCATTGGAGGATGACTGCTCTAACCACTTAGCCACAGCGATAAGTGAGGGACTACTACACATATATATAAACTATACTCACATTAGCAATGATGTATGGTGGACCCGGTGGTCCAGGGGGCCCTGGAGGTCCAACTGGTCCCATGGGACCTGGGAGCCCTGCCAGACCAGTCTGTCCTGCCGTACCCGTCTTTCCTCGGTCACCCTGTGCGCCCTGAATGAGGAAGGTGTTTTTCAACAATTCATTGTTAGTTTCCGATATTTACAACCAACGGAGACTATTAGGAGAAAAATTAAGTGATAAAGCAAAAGGGGGCTTTTTAAACGTGGAAAAGTTGGCAGAATTAAGTGATGTATTCAGAATTAGAAGAGTAAAAACAACCAACACTCAGACGTGAAAGCAAGCAGCTACTAGAAAGACATTGAGCTCTGGTTAAAATGCATGATAAATGGGGGGAAAAATAACTGTTAAACGTGGGTGGGAGAAAGAACATTGTCACAGAAGAGACCAAGCCCCAATACCTGCAGCCCCATTACACACCGTAGAGGACGGAGCAAAGAAAGAGAACAGGTAACTGAAAGGGTTGGCGTCCACTGCCTCTTGCTAAAAGAAAGCAACAAAGAACCATTTTTGAATTTGTCACAAAAACATATTATTTTTATGCTGGCTGAGCGAGGAAATCTTCACTGAAATTATTTTCTAAAGTACAGAAGTCTTGACTCACCTTTTCTCCAACTGGACCAGGAAGACCAAGATCGCCGCCGTCACCCTGGAATACAATGAGAATGAAACAAAACCAATTTCTTTTTAAAGAAGGACTTATTTTATTGAGATAATACATAGTTTAATCAACATGGGAGCTCGTTAAAGTTAAAATGTTTGCTTGTTTGTTTGGGACATGCTTGTAGCCAGTAAGTGAAGCCTCAACAAGTTAGTGATGAAGTGTTATAAGATAAAATTGAGCCCAGATTTAAAGGAACTTCCTATTTAATTAAATATTTTTATTCAATTCAGATCAGATGTTTGTGTGAGTCCTCACTTCCTGTTTTGGTGAAACATCAAATATTTAACTGGTGTCATGCTTGATGCTGTCATCAGTTCTCCCCCGTTTTCCACCATTTAGTTCGGTAAATTGGCTTCCACAGATTTTAGTGGTAATACCTGATGGCAAACATGATCTTCGGGGCATCAAACATGTTTTCATCTCACAAAACTAAAATTTCAGGAAGTGAAACGGGGCAGAGGGCTAAAGTGATTGGTCAAAATTGAAAGTCTGAGCAAAATTTGCAGAGATTGGTTGAATTTGTTGTGGTGGAAGTTGTGCTACATGTATGGAGAGTTAACACTACTAAAGGTCTATTCCACTGCAGTATCACTCTAAAGGTGACCACCAGAGTCCAGGTCTATGAAGTCGGAGTTGATTTTTTTTCCAGAAATCAAACTGTCTGACGACAAAGGAAGACAGCTTAAACAGCAACATGCTGAATCCATGTGTAGCTGGAGGAGATTCCAGATCCAGTTTCTGTGTTTCAGCTCTAACCACTGTCCAGAGCCTGAATGCTGGTGGACAGAGATCCAGTTGGAAGTTCTGACCACGATTCAAGCCGAGGACGACAGCTGACCACAACTTTGCAATTGGAGGCTGAGGCCTCACACTCCTGGGGTTTTATTTAGAGCAAACTGGATGCAAGTTATGTCCAAACGTAATATAAGAGGTAGCCCTGTCGCAATAACAAACAAATCAATTAATCGCATGATAAATGAAAATTATCAGCCTCATTTACATTTATGGCTTTATCATTTTTTTTCTTCTTCTTCATGTCTCTCTTTCTACTGGACACTGGATGACAAAAGGCTCAACTCCAGCGCTCTTCACTGACCCCTCCCTTTCTCTTTAAAATCTGTTTTAACTGTTTAAAATCACCAAATCTTGGTGGGGGAAACAGTTTGCTGGAAATCCTATGACTGATGAAGCCCTCCAGATAGAGGGTGAAACGTTTCTATAAAAAAGAAACTGTCCAGATGACCCGACTGAAAATTATTGGATTTGGTACCTGGATTATTGAGCATGAACTTTCTTGTTCAAAATCATGTTTTTGGATTGTTAAAAGCAGCTAAGCTAAGAAGCTAAGCTAACAGGCCGACCTCAGAAAAAAAACTCCATCTTGTCAAAGCTCCAAATTTCACAATTGAAACCTGTGCCTTCGTGTAAAATGTTGTTTTTCTCTGCAAAAAGAAGCTGAGAACTTGTTTACTGACTTTTATTAAAAGCTTTGTGTGAAAAATGCTATGCTAAAGAGCTCAAACCGCACCGAGCGTCCACCATTTTGAGAACCGGAAAACGGGAAAGAGAGACAGCCCATGTCACGTCAAGAGGCCTCTCTCCCATTTTTTTCTTAGAGACACGCTGCTTGCTCCCTCACTAGCCATCCTTCAGTTCAAACAGTCTTATGCCGGGTTCCCACAAAACGCATCTTGAACAGCAAAAACGCTCTCAACGCACGGTGTTGGCTGCTTGTCAACAGATGTCTGTTCACACCGAAGACGCGCAGTGGGAGGAGCGTCATGGTCCTTTTCCGGTCGGTTTTGTTTTGTTTTTTGTACATCGGGCAGAAAAAAATCAGCTGTTCGCGAGCCTCGTTACTACTTGAGTGGGTTTTCTACGAGACGAACTGCAGCTCCGAAAGTCTTTGTTGAGATTAAAACTTTTTTTTAATGTTTGGGGTGATTGTACGCTCGAGTGGACAGCGGCAACTGTAAAAATGCCAAGTTTCTTACCGGAGGCTGGTTTCTTAATGGAGGCTCGTTGGGCTAAGTTTAAAAAGTCCCAAAAAAGTCCAGTCGTCGTTGCGTCATCACATAGCAGAGTCTCTCCCGATTGGTTGCTGCGACGCGGCGAGCAGCCGAAGTAGGTCAAAGTTCATTTAGTTGAACTCCGGCAGCCGCTGCTTTGATACACCGCAAGCGCGGAAAACAACTGCCGCTCACTGCCGCGCTGCTTGAACTGCTGAAAACGCACCGTGTCACGCTGCGCCACTTCAAGATGCGCGGCCACATTCAGTTTGCATGTGAACTGGATGCTTCGGCTGCTCGAAACACGTTCGGTGGGAACCTGGCATTATACTGTCATCTGGTGGTCAACAAAAGGTACTACACACAAAAATGAACCAACATTTCTTCTTAAATTTGGCAATTGCTAATTATTGTCAAATTTCAAATGATATTATCGTTTATCGCAATAATTTCTGAGACAATTAATTGCCCAGCAAAGTTAGTTCTCGTGACAGCCTAATAAGAGGGTGTACCTGCTGCAGAGTGTCAGCAAGCAGCAGCAGCTTGGAGATAACCACTGAAATATTTTGGCATTTCTAACTTTTATCCTGATCATAACACACATAAATTGAGCTGAAATAACAGCATAGACAGAGATTTTCTTGTGTGTGACTGGAGGTTTTGTTAGATGATGCATTTAGGTAAAAAACATGAAAGTGATCGAGATTCAAACATAGTCTTAACGAGCCACTTTGCTGTCCGTTTTAGACATTTTGCATTCTGACGACAAAAGTGAGTGTCAGCAGCTGCATTAGGTATTCATTCATTTATTGTTCATCATACGTTTAAAACCCTGTGGTCAACAGTGTCAAATGCAGCAGACACATCTAAAAGCAATAAAACAACAAACTTTCCTTAATCTGTTAAAAGAAAAATGTCATTTGAAACCCTCAGAAGTGCACTCTCTGTACTGTGGCGGGCTTTAAATCCAGACTGAAACGGCTCAGTGATGCCATTTTCCTCTAAGAATGGTACCAGCTGGTTGTAAACAACCTTCTCTAATAGTTTAGAAATAACGGGAAGATTAGAAATGGGCCTGAAGTTGGAGCAGAGAGAGGGGTCAAGGTCTGTTTTTTTGAGTAGAGGGCGTACAAATGCATGTTTAAAAATCTCTGGTACCATACCAGAGAAAAGACTGGTATTAATAATCTGGAGTACACTTGAGTCTGCGGGGGAACCGGAGGGCCTCATATGACCAACTATTGCCCCTTTTCCACCGGTCAGCTCAGGTCGGTTATTACGTAATATGTGCGTCGCAGACACCCACTTTACGCCATCTCCACCAGATATTTCTACTTCCGGCTCTTGGCGAAGCAGGTCGCATCTCTGCTCCTCTCCTGCCCTAAAGTTTTCCTCCTCCCTGCTTTTGCACTTTTGTCTCGTCTGCAACTCTTCAGTGCTCACTCGAAGCAATTTGGAACATGGATTTAATTGCGTGGGCTGTCTCCTCTATCGATAATTTTTTTCCACGAAGCGCTCCGGACCAGGAGAACCGGCGTGCCCCCTCGACACGCATGCGGCCGGATATATCATGGACTCGTGAGACGAGTGGAAGATGATGTGTCTGACCGTTCTTTCAGTCGAGGACGTAGAAGATCTGTGGATAATTGGATTTATGGTAGCAGGTGCGCTGCTCTTTGGCTTATGCGGGGGCTTCTGCTACTGGAAACTGAGGAAGACTTCCGCGGCGATCAACGCGCTGGCGAAACTTCCTGCTCAGAACGACTCTTTGATCCGAGCTGTGACCTCAATGAACCAGCTGTTGTTCGAGCTGAATCGCACGATGGGAACAGTCATGGACGACCGCAGACCTGCGGTGCGTTTTGGGACTTGTTTACAGCCGAGCGGGCTACACCAGGGAGGAGAAGGAGACCTGTAAGCTCGGGTCGAATGAAAGCTCACATAATTCGGACGAAATTGGACTCAGACGGCACCTGGACTCAAGGCTAACAGTCAGAGTACACTGTAGCCTGCCCTGAAAAATAAATAAAGCAACTAATCTAATCGGGACACCCCAAGCAACCTTGAACAAAGGCTGACTGCAAACCTCTCCTGGAGTCTGAAGCTGTTGGAAAAACTGTCGCTCCCCCACCCCCGAGAGCTCTCTGTGTGCACTCAGATGAGCGGCTGAGCCCATCTGCAGAACTGTGCTCTATCTGGCGATTGCTCACAGACTTATCTCCCTGCTCCGCCACCAAAATGCAACATGTGCTTTGTCTTATCTTTGTGCTTGAGCTGGTAGAGTTTTTTGACTTTATCATAGAATGTCCTAAGACAAAATGTGATAGATTCTTTTTTGAATACCAATGATTATCCTTCTGTAACCTTCCTTTTTTTCCATATCTGATTGTTTGGCGGCGCGGATTAATTTCTGCTGCGGCTTTCGTGCGAACGTCCCTCTTAGGATGGTGCGTGCGCCAATTGCAATGTTTTGTACCCCGGTACAATCGACGATGCCAATAAAGATATATTCTATTCTATTCTATATCAGCGTTAGTAACGTTATCTTTGTCGTCCCAATGAAATGCATTGGTTGTCTGAAATCTTCACTTCTTTACAAAGAAAAAAATTAACACAGCTGCAGTCAATACTAATTAGGCCTTGTCTGACAGTTTAAATGATGAGTGTTTCTTTGCTTAATTTATATTTATGTAACACACTTGATAACTTTATGGTGAGTAGTGAAGGTAGAAAATGTGAATGCACATTAGGAAGACAGTTTTTATGAACAGTGCACAACTTGTAAACCTACTGTGGGTATAGCGTAGATCTGATTTGCTTACGTAGCTTCATGGTTGCTAACAGCCACACTAAATAAACAAGCTCTGCTCCACTCGATGTTTACTTAAATTATTGGGGGGGGGGGGGACAAAGCTCAAAAATCTTCAGCCAGTATACAGTATTGTTATCGGCGGCTCCTTCCCCTCCCAATATCGGTATCGGTGATAGCCAAAATTTCCATACTGGTCAAACTCTAACCCTTGTACAGCAAACCCTCGAGGTACGACACCCGCGACCTACGGCAACTCAGACTTACGATTTTATCATATTTAATAAAAATATTAAAAATATATATATATTTTTTTTGTGTGTGTGTTTAAATGTTATTAATTTCATGTGTACAGCACTTTGTTGCAGCTGTGGTTGTTTTAAATGGCTTTATAAATAAAGTATAATTATTAATATTATGTTTTTATTACAATTTTAGCGTATTTACGCAACTTCCGGTCGTTTCCGGTCGCCATTTTACAATTCCCAAGTGCGGTCAATGGAGCTCCACCATAGAGGCTCCTGTCAGCTGGCTCTAGAGGACCGTGTGTCCGATCAGGGTTGCCTCATACGGATAAATTAGCTGGAAACACTCGGTCAACTCTGTGGACGTCTCAGGCCCGGAGGAGCAGCCGCCGATCGCCCCGCGATCGCTCCCACAACGCCGCCCGACATGCTAACGACAGCAGCTAACAGAGCAGCTAACACAGGCGAAGACACCGAGCCGACATGCCGAGGGGCCATCTGCGGCCGGGAGCTCGCCGCAAATGTCCGCCTGGCAGCCTAAGATGTCGGGGGACACCGAGCTAACGCGGAGATACAAAGCCGACAGCCTTTTTGAATGAACTGACATGCTAACAAGTGCTGCTACTGGCGGGGCCTAGCAGCTAACGCCGAGCAGCTTGTTTTAGATGGAGGAACATCGCGGAGAAACGGCTTTGAGTACGTTTTTTTTTTCTGGCTCCAAATGTATGAAGTTAAGAAGCTAACAGTCCTTCTTTTAAACAGTTTTGACCACGTGTGTGCGTGTGGAGCGTAAGGAAGCTGGGGGAGCTCGGACGGGTGCAAGAGCTAATGCTAAAAGACGAAGGCAGGCTTTGACCAGCTCAAAGTAAGAAATTATATTTTTTATTTATTGTACAGTATTCATTTACTGTACATGTAAAGTTCTGTGCATGTTTATGGCCTAGTATGTCTGCTTGTTCAGTCTCATGCCGTTAAATATGTGTGCGGCGCTCCGTTAGCGGTATAGCCGCGACCTATGTCAGAAACGCGGACCTACGACAGGCACGTGTTTTTGGTCCGCGAGGTACGACAACATCGACCTAAGTCACACCCGTAGGTCCCAATCCCTGACGTAACTCGAGGGTTTGCTGTACACTGAAAGATTTGTGCCCAGTAATTTCTTGAGAAAATGTAACTAGTTTATATATATATATATATATATATA
>JBBPBX010006494.1:0-10412 GCA_038048925.1 Garcialebias charrua | reverse complement strand
TATATATATATATATATATATTTGAAACTTTAATGTATTTGAGACTTTTTGTTTTTGTAATGAAGTGAAGTGAAGTTTGGTGTGTGTTCCAGTTATAACCTGGCCTACTTTCTGTAGCACACCTTTTTCTCATTTAACTGCATCGCTGGCCTCGCCTGTGTCTGCTCTCTCCCCTGTTGCTCTGTCAGAGATTGCAGAGGTTATTTCATAAAGGTCCATCTCCAGCCCCCACAGCAAATCTCATTTACACCAAACCCCGGAGACACTGCGGCCATTTCTGCTGCTAAGTCTGTGCTGAAGCAGGTCCATGTGAGGTGGAGTTAAAAGCCCTGAAAACATGGCAGAGGTGGACATAGAAGCATCATACAGTCTCATCAAGATGTAGGTCACTCTGCGGGGTTAGAGCACAGGGTTTTCAGATAAGAAAGTATTTGAAGGAATCTTTTGTATTGTATGAATGTTCTCAGTGTTAGCTGTGGCTTTGACCACTAATTTGTCTTTTTGGTTACTGCTGAGCAAAGGAGGAGTACGAGAAAAAAATCAAGGAGAAGAAGAAAAGAAATAAGTAAAAGCACCAAGAAAGGAGAAAGAAGGTAAAAATAGCTAATAAAAAATAAAACAAGAAGGAGAAATAGATCATTAGAAATCAAGAAAAAGGAGCAGAAGAAATTGCAAAATCAAAAAGAGGAGACGACAAGGAAGTCAAAAAGAAGAAGAAATAGGAGGCGCAGAAGCTGGAGAAGACAATTACAGAAGTAAGGAGTAGCAGAAGAACGAATCAAGAAGCAAAAGTGGAGAAATTTTTCAAAAAGAAGAAGAAAAAATAGACCAAAACTATAAGAAGAATATTAGTATGAAGAAGAAAAAATTTATACAAAGAAGAATACGAGGAGGAATAGGAAGAACATGAAGAATATGAAGAAAAACATGAAGAATATGAAGAATACAAAGAATACAAAGAAGAATACGAAGAACGCGAAGAATATGAAGAAAAACACGAAGAATATGAAGAATACGAAGAACACAAAGAAGAATACGAAGAACACAAAGAATATGAAAAAACACGAAGAATGTGAAGAATACGAAGAATATGAAGAATACAAAAAAAAAATACGAAGAACACAAAGAATTGGAAGAAAATACGAAGAATATGAAGAATACGAAGAATACAAAAAAGTATACGAAGAACACAAAGAATATGAAGAAAAACACAAAGAATATGAAGAATACAAAGAAGAATACGAAGAAGAATACGAAGAAAACAAAAAAGAAGAAGACAGCACAGAAGAAGGTGGAGAGGATGTAGACAAAGTCAACAAAGATAAAGATTTTCAGCAAAATAACTACGGTAGTTTTAAGCTCTCTTCATACAGGATTGGTTTTACCTAGGGACCACATGCTGTTTGTAATAATTACAGAGATAGTCTGTGTTGTTATTCCCGTGCGAATCGGCCATGTCAGTAATTTGTAAAGTAAAATTTCCCCCGTAAATTTCCTACTATATTTTGTTGAACTTCAAGGTCCGGTGATAATACGAATCCAATGTGAATAGGCATTTCTGTAATTTGGACAGAAATGAGCGGATCTGATACGTAATTACCGGTAGGCGTTTTTTGTTTAAAGGTTCAGTATGCAGTTTCTGTAGAACTGCAGCACTTAGAAATATTTTCAACAGGCAAAGCATTCTGATCCCTCCCCCTCAGAGCCATATGTGGCTCTGCCCCCTTGTGGTCTGTTGAATTTCAAATTCAAGCTCTGTTTTTATTGGCTGATTCAAATTCAAGCTCTGTTTTTATTGGCTGGTTACAAACTCTGTTTTTATTGGCTGGAAAATGGCGGGTCACCTTTTCTTTTTAGAAATGCTTATTTACCACCTGGAGAAGCAAGGGGACAATATTTTTTTTAATTTTTTTTCAGAGATTACCTGGCTAACATCAGTCTGTCAGGAGGTAGTGACAGAGTGAAGAAATATGTTCATAAAAAAAGCTACATACTGAAGCTTTAATGAAAATCATTTGGAAAAATATAGAACAGGACTGTTTTAAATGAACGTGCTGATCGCTTTGGCTTTCGATGCTGCTACTTCCTTCACCGCAAACAGCAGGTTTCTGGTTTCAAGTTACAGCAGCAAATGACAGCTGGTGCGGAGAGGCGCACGTGATCAGCTGACCCATCCATAGATCCATTATATTTACCCACTTCTGCCTTTTCAGGTCACGAAGGTCGCTGGTGCCCATGTCCAGCTATCACTGTGTGAGAGGTGGGGGACACCCTGGACAGGTCACAAGTCCATTTCAACCGGTGGGTCAGCAGACGCGCGGCCACTCACGTGCGCGGCTGCTGACAGGTAGTCCTTGACTGATTGATTTTATCACTTGTTTTATTTATTTTTATTTTTTTAAGCAAGCCTATTCTGCCTCCACATGATTTTATCTTTGATCTTAGTTGATATTATGATTGATTTTACTTGATTTTATCACTTGTTTTATTTGCTTTTTGCTTTTGTTGCACATTGTAGCACTTTGAGATTTTTATTAATGAAAAATGTGTTATAAATTAAATTAATTATCATTATTATTATTATTAGTCCATCTGAGATTAACGTGACTTTTTTAAAACTCTTAAACCAGTCGGTTGGACATGCCTCCTCCTCAACAAGTAGATTAATACAATTGGTCGTGACAACGCAACACGTTAACATCATATCTGGAAGATGTCTGTAAATTGCAGCTAAATCTCAAGTTTTGGTTATCCCGTGCAAATGTGCCACATAAAAAGCATACGTTGGGGAGTAATTTGTTTATTACATGTGGTCCTGAGGTAAAACTAATCTTGTGCAAAAAGGGCTTTATTTTGACCTCTTGTCCCAAATTCCATTATTTAATGCCTCCACTATGAAATGTTTAAAAATAAAAAGTGTTAGCTGAAAAAAAGACTTCCACCTAACATAAACTTCTGATAAATTCAACTTTTAATATGCAGCAGCTCAGTTTAACAAAAGTCAACATTACTTACTTAAACAATCAAAGAAGGAAATATGCACATCCGAGGGAGCAAATGTTTGCAAATTCATTTCATCTTTTATGAAAGAAGCTAACTGCGCTTTTATTTTGCTTTTACGAGTCAGAATGATGATTGCTTCCCTGCTGGTAAACTCCCATCTATTATTTATATAATCAGCTTAAACCAAATACAAAAGTTAAGCTTTGAGATAAACATGAGCCCAGAACATCTTCAAAACGGGGACATTTTTCATGCTTTTACTTATCTTGCGTGTTTTATGCTTGTAGAGTTTGCAGAGGGTGATTAAAGATAAACTCTGGTCCCTTTAGAAGCTTAAATTACCGTATGTTTCACAGCTGGGGGAGGGTGTGAGGAGGGTCACGGCTGTTTGTTTCATAATGAGTTTTGCCGTTCCTCTCTACGGTGGAGCTCTCAGAGGACGAGCGGCAGCAGAACCCTCTGCGGACAGAAGATGAGGGTCTGCAGGTTCTTTCTTCATCGTGTCAGACTCATCAGTGTCTCTGTTGTGGCAACAACACGAGGCCAAAGGCCCCTTTCGTGCCGATCTGGATTACGTTGAGCGACATCTCTGTTATGACAACCAAATAATGTGTGTTTGCGAGTGTGCTTTGGGGGATGATAGAAACAGTAATTGAGCAGGTTTGGGAGTTGGGAAAGACTTACTGCGGGGATACACCTTTCACTGAAACCCTTTAGTCTGATGCCGAAAACTAAAGTGTTTTTATGATATTTGATCTGATTTGTTAGCCCGAGATTCTCCAGAAACAAAACAATTCTTAAAATACATCTGGGAATCCTTTAAAGAGCGACTAAACGGGCTCTGGGTCTTTAACTCCTCCCCAAGTTCAAATTCAAAAACTTCACCAAAATGGGCGTTCCGATAGACTGTGGAGGCACCGCCTAAAGGAGGAGAGGAGGTGGGGTTATAGCGAGTAGGTGGGTGTCGCCAGGACCGTGACATGCAGCTAGCGTTAGCATATGCAACATGGACAGTGAACACAGCGACACAGGTCTTTTCTCCACCTCCCTCACCAGAAACTGAGGGAGACTTGGAGCAGAGAGCCACAGGTCCTGAGCCTTATCAGTTCGAGCTGCTGGCTACAGGCACTGACGCTCTTGTGCAAGAATCTGGTGGTGCTGAGGCAATGGACCGAACGGGTCCAGCATCTGAGTGGTAAATTTATATTAGCAACATAGGCTAATGTTCAAAGCAGTAACAAATTATCTTTAAAAAAATAATAATTTTCAACTATCTCAATCCAAATTGTAAAGCAATAAATAAAAAACCTTTCAAAAGGTGCACCTGTGGTCACTGCAGCTTCCACTCACCTGTAGAAAACGTGTGTTGTAGGGAGACGCCAAGAGTCTAATTATGAATTATTTAGTACTTCCTAAAGCCCTAATAAATATACTATATATTAAAAAACACCAATAAACCTGGTCTTGAATACACTGTGCATTTTATTGTCTTAAAAGCTTTTCTCCTGTGATGTGAATTACTATGGGTATGCATTACTCTACCAGTAAAAGCACACAAACTTGTATCAAATGATAAAAAATGAGTAAAAATACTAAACGATATACATGCTGCACTCCACATTCAGTTAAAATTAATTTTTATAGCCTATAGTAAATGTGTTAAAATGGACTGCTCATAGTCAACATAATCAATTATGAAGCTCATTGTTCTGTCAACACTAGACCTCTGTATTGATAAATACATTTCCAAATCATACATCATAGTCAAAATTTAAAGTCAACTTTATTGTACAAACTGCAATATGTACAGAACATACACAGGATTGAAATTAAATTTCTCTCAGATGCATGCATAATTTAAACAAACATTTAATAAACATGTTTACATCAGCAATTTTTACAAAGTAATGTTTAAATTTAATATAAATTATAATTGTTTCAGGTGTGCCAATATTAAATATTGTAAAACAAAAGAAAGAAAGTGCAATAATCAATTAGAGTAATCCAAATTGTACATTATTAAAAAAGTTATAGGAAGCATAAACTTTTTAAACGTTAAAATTTAAAAGTTTCCTGTACTTGAATTTATGACTTATAAAAAAATCCCTTTCTGACATAGGTTATGGCCAAATGTGAGGAGATGGGTGTGGACACCTGTGTAACAGACCACCCTGGTTTTGAACCCATTGCGCTAAATCCCCACGTGCTGCAGGCAGTTTATGGGGAGTACCTGCAGTACTTTGGTGAAATGCAGGAAAGCATGTTGAACAGGTTAGTAACACGAGGAGCCATTAATATCTTTATGACTCAGTGTATTTTACACACATACTGTTAACATCTCTATTTCAGCCGTTACAGACACCTGGATTTTTATTAATAGAACACAGTTGCAAGAGTAAGGCATTTCATGGATTTTTCTGATACAGATTGTTTATTATAAATATGTATTAATTTATTTTTCACAACAATCTTTTTCTCTCATGTTTCATAAAAAAATCGTGACCTGTGTCTGCTCACTGCCTCCTTCTTGTCTGGTTTCAGAAATTCAGCACATAATGTTGGAGGTACTTTAATTTGATCCGCGAACTTCTGGTACTGCAGAGGGTCTTCCACAACCTCATCGAACAGCAGCCCCATCAACTTCTCAATGTAGCCTTCATAAAAAATTTACAATTACACAATTTGTACAAATAAAAATGCTATGCTCAATTCTAAAATTACATACCTGTTGTTGGTTTTGTCTTCATGGGTCTCACGGTGTAGTCTCCATGCTTATATTTAGGATAAGCAATGCAGTATCTCAGCTCACCGGTTTTAGTGACAGCATGTGACCGGTTTGCATTTTCATTGTAGTGTAGTCCAGCTAGCTCAAGTCTATAGACAGAAAAAGTTTAAAAAAATTACTTTTGAATAGACTTTTTCACAAGGTTATCCTACTCCAATGTTATTACATTTACCTGCACAGCATTCCTTGGAAAGAGAACACCACATTCTTGGGTGCAAATTTCAAAAGTAAAACTATGGAAAGCCTCGATGATTTGGTAGACTATAATATTTTATCAGTTATGTATAGGGCTCAAAATAATAATAAACCTTTAAATATCCAAATGCATTTTGTTAAAAGACAAAGTTGTTATAATCTTAAGGGGACAGAGATGTTTGTAAAACCACAATTCAGAACTATTTTGAAGGGACGTTCTACCAAAAAATTGAACAAATTCAATAAACACATGTAGGGGGAACTGCCACTAGGTGGGGCCCCTGCCTAGACCCTGCATAGACTTTTTCACAAGGTTATCCTACTCCAATGTTATTACATTTACCTGCACAGCATTCCATGGTAAGAGAAAACCACATTCTTTGGTGCAAATTTCAAAAGTAAACTATGGAAAGCCTCGATTGATGATGTGTGGTACTGTGGGCTCATCTTCTGTACGTCTTTCATAAGATGTGGAGCCAACAACACAGCCGTAAGCTTCTCACATGCTGCTGTGCCTAAAATAAAAGATAATTTTAATTATTTAAGAAATTTCACAGAGTTATACTATTGTAGGACAACAATAAAAAAATTGTAATTCTCTTAACACAAGCATGAACAACTTGAATGTTGCAAAAAGTAAAAGCTAAAGTTCGATCTATCTAGACACATCTAATTAATATATTACATACATATAAACATATACCGGTAGTACTTACTTGGTTTTAGCCACTCCCTTGCCTGCTCTCCAACTAGAGGCTGGTGTAAGCACTGAGGGAAGAGTGCATTGTCGTGGGTGTGTACATTCTGGATGTGGTTAGCGACTGAAGACCACTTTGCCACAGCCTCTTCTCCACATGCAGACGTAGATGCAGACCAGTAGAGGTGATTCACTACACTCTTCCTCCACTTGCCCACCTCTTGAAGTCCTCTGATCTTAGCCATAGCATCAATTTTTTTGCCAACTCCTGGAAATATTAGAAAAATAAAATATAATGGAAATTAAAGAATATATAATCACACATCACTGTCCTAAAAGACTTTTACTTGCCTTTCCCCATATGCCATGGATCAAAGTAGTGTTTGATGTCCTTTTTTTCCTCTCTCAAATACTTCTGGACCCCGGTATGTCTGTCAGTGACAATAGACTCCACTTTCAGACCTCTTTGCTCCAGCACTGAGAGACTCCTTTTAAATCCCTCCTTCTCCATTCGCACACTGTTGCCAACTTCATTGCTCTGTAAAAAAAAAAGAAATTTTTTTTAAATAATGTATACTGTACTAAATATGAAGTGATACACTGTAGATGTTTTTATTACTTGAACTAGTTGGATGTCTATTATGCAATTTGCAACAAGATCCATCATGGTGTAACTTCCATATTTTGCACAGTGCCCTGGAAGTATTTGATTCTATGTTTAGGTTTTTTACATGATATCCTCTACACAAAGTGTAAAAGGTTAATAGGAGTACCAGTAAGAAATAAAACCTGAAAATACCTGGTGAATCAGCTCTCATGTCACCACCAAGTGTCAAAGACCCACGAGCCCTGGCCTCGTTGATGTAGTTATCCTGCTCCAGCTTCCACTGCCAAAAGACTGTGGGGATGAGGAGGGTTTTTTGATGTTTGTGGAAGCACGTCTCAGAGATTCCCTGGATTTTGAACTCATCATGGACCTTAAAAAAAAAAAAAGTTTTTATCACCTTACAAACAAACATAATTGAAAAACATTACTGTTTTCTTACCTTATTGATTTGACGAAACGAGGACCCAGTGAATAGTACAGCTGCACAGAGCTGAAGGTTGCCTGCTGGGATGTTTTTAACCAATGGCTGACTGGACCACTCATTGGTGTGGTCACATCTACTGCACCGTTGTTTCACTTTTAAAAGTGTTCCAATTGTAGTTTTTTCAACTACACAGCTGTGTGTACAGACAGGACACTTCCAGAAAAGCTCAAGCAGCTGTTCTTCGAAAACAATGTATTTTTTTGCTTTGTGGGCTGGGAGGGGGACTTCATTGATGGAACTATGTAGCAATAAAGACAAAAAAAAATTACAGCTGAACTATACATAAATTATGTTACCAATTGTTTAACTTACATTGAACGGTGTACAGTAATCTCACTTCCATCCAGATGGTAAGAGGAATCATCGGCCGGCACCTCGATTCTCTTTCTTTTAACTGGTGTCGAACTTGCACGTGGACACTCTGGGAATGGCATCTCCATGAAGGACCCAGTATCACATGACACACTCCTGCCTGTTGGTCGTGTTTGTGTGGCTATTAAAAAAATAAATAGCTTTAAAATTATGTCTCTACTTACACATTCATAATAAAATTCTGACTGGGACTTTTTTACAAGATTTTATAAGAATCATTTAGAAATAAAGACGTGTAGTAAAGGAAAGTTTTTAATAATAAATATGTAAGAATAATTCACCTTTGCTTCTCCTAGGAGGCTTCATGTTGGCCTGAACACCGAATGATTTAGTGATTACAGGTTCAGTCTGACATCCCATTTCTCGTGTTAGTTTGGGCTGTATTTTTTGCTGTAAAAAACAAAAATAAATATTTATTATGTCAATTTCAATTTATTCACTCAAGTATTTATGATGATATTCAAACGTTGTGATATTAACAAGGTTTGATCATAACAATCATTTCATGGCTACAGATTATTAATTAAAAAAACAGTGATATTCATTCACCAACTAAAAATTTCATAAATACCTTTGATCCATAACATTTGCACAACAATCAAATGAACAACAGTTCATCAAGAGCTGTTACATTCAACCTGCTAACATTGGCAACATCTAAACATATGTCCACGTCTCAATTTTTTTTGGATGCTGCAGTCTTCCATAACATAGTTTATTTTGATAATATTAAACACTACATTTTTTGCATTGAAATGTAATTACAACACAAACTAGCAACAGCTAAAAATGCCACATCCATATTTATGTCCTGCCACAACTGAGACGCAGCAGCACCCGGACAAAACAAGAACTGTGTCCTACATTCTATTCGGCCACTAAATTAACAAAAAAAGAGAATGACCATTTAATCCCTAACACCACCTCAAATACACGGGCGTGTCACCACCGCATTTATACATAAAAGTAACCAAAATACCTAAAACTAACGACTCACCGTCTCGTGGTGGACACAAAACACATAATAAATTAATCCTGCCGCGTTAATTTGGCTTGAAACAGCGGTGTTCACTGCGGATTTGTCCAAGTAAGCACACAAACAACTAGCCACACAGAGTTAGCACCGAGTTCACCTATGACCCGGAAGATATCAAGATTCTATAGGCAGTCAACAGATTTAATGAAAAGTAACTAAAATGATACTAAAAGGATGAAATTACAAAAATCAAAGGATTTATTTAATACTTTACTTACATATATTCTATTCGGCCATGAAATTAACAAAAACAGAATGATCATTTAATCCCTAACACCACTTTTATATCTCAAATACACGGGCGTCTCGCCACCGCATTTAAACATAAAAAGCAACCAAAATACCTAAAACTAACAACTCACCGTCACGTGGTCGACACAAAACACAAAATAAAATCCTCCGGCAGCGTTAATTTGGCTTGATACAGCGGGGTTATCTAAGGATTTATCCAAGAAACCCAGCACACAACCAGCTAGCCACACAGAGTTATGGATTAAAAAGGTGTAAAAGAGTACTCACCTCTGAACGGATTGTATCCTGGTGGTCATCTACTGCACTCTTGTTTCTGAATTAAATGTCGATGCTCACAATGCTAATGCTATGTTTCTATGCTAGGCTACTATCGCTAACCAACTCCCGCGATCTTCAGGGGAGTGGCTATGAGTGAACTACTTTTATACCCACGGATCTTCAGGGGAGTGGCTACGCAAAACAGGATGTGACGAAATTGTGCCAAAATTAATGACTGTGCCAAACGTAAACTAATGGGAAAATCAGGGTGCAATACCACAGTTCAACCCATAGGACTACGAATACTCGTTTTTAGACCAAATATTGCCGATTTTAACTAATACGCACAAATACATGAAAAATAACTCAAAAATAGTGCTCAGAAACTTTTTAAACACATTCTAGGGAGTTTATCAGCTAAAAAAAGTTAAATTTGGGTTTAGTCGCTCTTTAAAAACCACAACCGCTTGTGTTTTTGGGAAACTGACAGCTATTTTGTTGTGTCATAAAGACATTTCTCTCCGCTACAATAGTCTGAAGACTAACCACCGTCTGCAGCTTTTGGATAAAACTGTGTGAACATGTCGGACTTAAACTAATGTTCACGTTTTAATGAACACCTCTGTATGTTGGAGGACAACTTCAGAAACTTGAATGCAATTGTTTTTAATCACAGTCATAAGACAATAAAGTAAATTTTGACAGAGTGGAATTTGGTGGAAT